>JAODUO010000557.1:55000-140000 GCA_025642075.2 Ridgeia piscesae
ACCATCAATAAATACATGTCATTAAATAATAACTTTATTAATAAATATTATCTAAATAACAAACTCAACAGATTAATGCATGACAATGAAGCACAGTTGTCATACTTCACTTGTTTATGGGTGACCGTGTGTTTACAGGTTGGACAAATACTGCAGGCTCAGTAGAGACCAGTAATAAATGTTTACCATTTCATAATATTCTGCATTTCAACATGAACTTGATGAAGTAATGTTTATAAATGTTAACAGTATTTCGTCACCGACTCCAACATCTCGTGTGCCAAATGCTGCTTTCTGGGTTACCCTCCATAGGGATAAAGTGCACAGTGAAGAAGCTGCTCACATTACTCCACCTCACAAATCTTTTTGCAATATTCACAATATTCTGCAAGATCTACGCAGGAATGTTCATAATCCAGTGTGTCCTGTGTCGTACAGAAACCATATAATTCCAGTGCTTTGTAATTAAGTTGTAAAGTGATGTCTGTATTATTCAATGTGTATTATGTGTCACATTCAGGGAGATAAATTGTGTAAAATTATTTAGTGTACAGTGGAACCCTTCGTTTAAGACCGCCCCCCCAAATCAGAGTGGGGCGGTCTTAAAAGAGGGGTGGTCTCTCGTGAGGGGTTTGCAACATTCAACACTAGGGGGCGCTTATACCGACTAACATCAACACTAGGGGGCGCTTACAACCACTAAGTAAAATATACAAAATAAAGTAGGACATAAAAAATGAGATAACATTAACAACAACAAAATTATTTATTCTCTTTATTTTATGTGTGACACGTTTCAGTATGAGTTTAATTTTGAATCGTTTTTTTCTAAATAATATCTGATAAAAAGTATCCTCATTTTGAATCGTTTTTTAATTATATCTGATAAAAAGTATTCTCATTTAATTTATTTAAATTCGGTCTGAGGGGCTAAAAAGTGCTGCCACCTCACGGCGCCTGGGTAATCGCACCGCGGTCGCCATTTTGTTGTTCTTTCCACCGCCGCAAAACGATCTTTTACTTTCTGATCTAATCATGAAAACGACCTCTTACAGCCGCTAAACTTCCTCTCTAATAACTCATATTACATATACATACGCTAGATCATACAATTAAATCATTTAAATTGCTGTGAAGAATAAAATTCACAAATCTAAATCGAGCTAAACTAAAGTCGACATCGCCTGCGATTACCGTGGCGTTACGTCGATATTTTATCGCGGTGTCGCTAAATCTGGATTCCGGTTTTATCCTAAACTAACCTAAAACTTAGCCTAAGTTTCTAAACTTTAATCATACACAAGTTTCTGAACTTTAGTCATACACAATATGGATATTTAATCGCAGAGTTACGCGTAGGGCTCCACCGACTGTGACCATGTCCGCCATGATGTCTTGCCGGCGAGTTCTTGCGCCGACTTTGTTTCGTGAATTTTATTTCTTTCAATAATGTAAGTGATTTAATTTTATAACATAGTGTGTGTTTATAAATATATAAGATATGTGAGGAAAGTCTAGCGGCTGTTAGATGTCGTTTTCATAATTCGGTCAGAAAGTAAAAGATCGCCAAAATGAATGGTCGTCATCAGGCGATTTATTGTTTTTATGAATTATGGCATTATGCGCGTTAGTCATGCGTTTAATGAGAGTTCATTTCGATATTTAGGTTAACAAATGTGCTTGGACACCTATCGGATGGTCGTTCGTCAGGGGTAAAATTCAAATTGCCATGGTCGTTGGTCGCGTCTGGCGGGTGGTCGTTGGTGAGGGAACATTTATACAGCGTAGACATTCCGTCAATGAAAAAAACGGTCGTAAAAAGCGGGTGGTCGTAAATGAGGGTGGTCGCTCGTGAGGGGTTCCACTGTATGCAGAATGCAGATGATGCCTATGATATATTGACGACTTTGTATGCTATGTACCTTGAACTACTACCTTCACAGTTAACTGACAGATAGTTTTGTTCAGGCAATGCAATAATGCCGTGTTCTTGTCTATTAAAACTGCAGTGTATATGTCATGTTCACAGGGACTGTATCTTTAGACAGCGTAGATATGTTGCTGTGTCATCTTCAGCCAGATGAAGCTTGTAATCAGGCATACACGTAATGTGTGTAACTTTCAGGTGCGAGATTTCTGAAATAAAACAATTCAAAGTGCATGTAATAACTACAATAATTAATCAAACACATAGAATTATTGTATATCCATGCCAAGCATTTAAATACATATACTAGAAATAACAAATACACAATTCTTAGTAATGCTTAAATTTCTAGAAGTAAAATGCATTATTATTAATTATAATTAGGAATAGTTGTAGTGATATTTTATTCACAATAATAAAACAGGATCAGAATAAATAAATTGCACATGAACAATCATCAAAATATAAATAACACAAATCAATAATAAATACAAGCGAATGGCAGTAAATATTGAAAACAGTTATCAATGCCTAACTGGGCACAGAATGACAGATCGGTTAAATGATCGGCTGTTGTTAAACTGGCTTGAGATTAACAAATTATTATGAATATTTAAACATTACATATAATTCCAATCTATGAACTTACACCCATAGCAAGACTAGTTAAAACTTGCGTCACTTGCCCAAGAAAAAAGTTAGCCTTGCCTTCGGTATTGTTTACGCCATTACGCCGACACCCCGATGCATATTATACGTCATGTACGACGAAAATAGAATTAAATAAACCATTTAGAACTACACTGGAGATAGCCACAACATTTACCAAACTAGGTACAGTCATCGTTTAGGAAAATTATCACTATTATTGAATTAAACAGTTATATTCACCGCAAGAATCCTGTCGATGTTTGGCATCTCCATCGCAGTGGCTAGTAGACCGGAAGTGGGGAGTACATCTTGTGCGCTCGTGACCTTTGCAGCCAACTCCGCCGCTCGCGAAGCGCCGCGAGCGGCGGAGACAGCAGTCCAGTGCATATAAGTCCGTGACTAAAGTAAGATCAAGTTGCGCGGTGTGGCCAGCCAAACATTTTTATCTAGTCGTTTTCTAATGGGTGGTCGGAACTTCATATCGCGAGTTTATTGTCTAGCTAGTCCTGTGTAGCGGCTTTTAAGAGAAAGGAGTGGTGAGTCAGGCTATATGCCTCGCAATTTTTCTGGGTTGAAAAGTGTGGGTAACAATTCCTATGCTGTCCCACCTACGTTAAAAAGTGGGGGGACCCGTCCCCCCATGTCCCCCACCGATCGACGCCCGTGCCTACCACAACCAACACAAAACAGATCGAGTCACAGAAAGAACAATACACACACCTACAACATCCCCTACTGCAGGACACAGCACAGACAGATGTCATTCTTCCCCCGGACCATACCCGAATGGAACAGCCTGCCCCAGGAAATAGTGGCAGCCAAGTCCCTGGACCATGGGTCTGTCCGTAACCGCTGTAAGTACTACCATCTGGCGGATGATTTAGTTACACAAAGTATGTACACCTCCTTCCCGTTTCCGCTAGGGGGCGACAAACATTTTGACCGGAACTGACAACGACGATGACAGTATGGCCGCCAGAGATGGGGATGTAGCTTTGTGGCTGCATAATAAGTTGGGTTCTACCGACGACCTTTGGTCTGGTAGTTCGATATGTTCGCAGCTGTCACGCGAGAAGCTGTTAAGTATCCAAGAATGCTTCCACAACCTTCAGCCATATGTGAAAGTGAAATTAATGCTTGCTTTCCTTCATGTTCCGAAACGCAACATCGAAGAGGTGAGTCGGAAGGCGTTGTGCGTTACCGACGGAGGGAGTGTCACTTAGAAGTTAGACAAAGAAAACGCAGTTGAATTGTCTACATCTGTTTGAGATAGAGCGAATAGATCGAGTTGTAGATGTTATATCCCAAGGCGCTGATGTCAAAAAAATGTTGGACGATATGTCCCCAAAAACACGACCAGTGACGTTTAAAATGCGCAGTGAGTTTTATTTTCTCAAGTTCAATTCATGTATTTTTGTTATTTATTATTATATTACGTGTGGGTAGCATCGTTCTTATTGCATATTTCTTATTAGCAGTATGTTGTGAAGCGCCACAAACAATTATGGATTTGGCGCTATGTGAAATAAAATATTATTGATATATTATAATTATGTAAAGTTTAAGAATATTCGTTCGCACAAATGCATCGCCTAACTGTAATTTGTGTAAAGCTATCTTTTATAGTGGTTTATGGTAACTGCAGACTCGTGCAGAGTCACTGAAAAGGTTGAGTTGTCGTCAAGATCTACACGTTTGTTTTGTGATTTTAATTCTTTAGAAGTGATTATTTTTGTAGCATAATGTATGTATGTATGTATGATATGTGAGGAGAAGTTTGGCGGCTTTTGGTGGTCGTTTTCATGGTTAGGTCATAAAGTAAGGGATAGTATGCACAATTCGTGCCGACCAAGTCGAATACAGTACCTCATTCTGTTGATAAAATGGCGTAGTCCATAGACACTAAATTGTTTTTCTGGTAAACTGCTGACATTAAAAATATGAATGTTGGAAATTGTTACTTTTCATCAACTCTATTAAACCCATATCATCAAAGCATTGCCTTTTGTTTCCCTTTAATTAAGAATGTCAGCAATGTAACAACAGCCTGTAATATAATATTGTTGGGTATACTTGTTGCATTATCGCCCTTTGTTGGGGCAGTGGGCAGAGTTTAAAAATACTATGTCATACCAACTAACCAAACTGGAGTGAGCATTGACCTCAGATGTACTGTTGACAGCAGGTGTGGAGGGTGTTTACAGTTTAACATGACTGCATAAAATGTAATAATAATGATGATGACTTCTTGTATGGAATATCCTTGAAGATCAAGCTCAGTGGCACGACAAAACCAAGGGATTTCGCAATCGCATAACTATGTTGTCGATGGATGGATGAAGGTGCTATGAATCGAAGAATGATAGGCAGATTTAAAGAAATAGGTTTTTAGATGCCGGCGGAATGAAACTATATTTCCTTCTAATTTAACACTAGCAGGAAGCGAATTTCACAGAGTTGGTGCGGCAACTTAGAAAGCTCGGGGTTAGCATTTGTTTTTCTTGTTCTAGTGAGCATCCACTTCAGATATACTGGTTGTGTTGATGAAAGGGCTTAATAGGGCTTGATAATTAAACATAATGGCTGACCAAGCAGTTTGATCAGAGCCTGTCTAACAAGTCAATATACAACAAATGCCCGTTATAAAAACACCCACTTTTAAAAGATTGCATGCGTATTAAACACACTTTTATTGTTAAATGGTTCTATATCGCTATCACAACACCCTTTACTTACAGGGATAATGACACATTCCCCCTGACTGGCCTATACCTTTGTTCAATTAGCCGCCTGAGTACTTGAGCTTTCATTCAATTACCCAAGTCCTAGCAAAAGCCCTGCACCAGGCATATAACGACATCATAAACAGAGGTTCACAAACTTAGCTTTGTTATTCTCGTGGTTTACTCTAGATGTTGTATATACAATAAAAAGTAACATAAAATGGTGTTTGCAGTGGAAGGTGGAGCTGGAGGAAATCCTCCAGATGGCGCAAGAGGACTCCGACCAGTGGGTGGCAATGGTCGGTGACATTCTTAAGACGTATCCCTCCGCCGGGACGCTCAACACAGACGTGGAGCATCGCCACAGCTTCTACCATGAAGTAGTTGCAGATCTCAGGAAGCTTGGTAATACTTACTACTACGTCCTACATATAGTGTTGTTCCATGTATTCTGTTGTCACTGACCTGTTGATTCACAAGCGCTTAACATTTAAATTCAATTTGATAATTTTTAGTCTGTAGTTAACTAATTCCCTATACTGGTTACATGTTTTTTTGGCTCAAGGTCATGAAATCCTGCTTGTGTGTTGTCTGCGAGTATAAAGTATAAAGTGACTTTAAACTGTCAAACATGACAGGAACAGAGAAGCCACTGGGGTGATCCATTGCACCATATAGTTATTTAATTAGTAGCCAATTAAAAGTGGGAAATGTTTATATTATTCTTATCGTAAATCGTATGCTCTCATGTGATCATATCAGCTAACCAGGGAAGATGTTGGTGTGTCTTTTGAAATAAAATGGTTTTAACAGCCTTTGGTTATCAGTTTCATTTGCTGTCTTGTATTGCGACAGTTTTGTCCCCCATCTGTCCATGTCCGTAGTGTGCGAGTCCACATTTTCTTTAGTTTCATTCGACATATTTGCTGTTGGACAATATCCACAACTCAGTGTTATCCAGACATGTAGCTGACACTTCAATAGGTTTACTTTGATGATAATGTTGATTATTCATTTGTTCAGTCACTGTCATGTGGGTCATTGTGGGATCAGTGACCATTTTAAGTACCTTTCATTTTGAGTTAAAATATAATTTATGTACGATAATCGTAAAATGGAAACATGGTGGTTCACGAAAACCCATGACAATCCAAACTGCTTTGCCTGTATTGTCTCAAAATTGCACTGCTATCTTGGCATGTTTACAATAGAGTGTTTATGATCCAAACTTTGTCTTATGCTTCAGTGCGGAAGTGCCACGACATCAGCATGTTGCCGATGGAGTGCCCATACTTGGGTCGGGCAGCCCTCATGTCAGTGGCCGGCCAGCAGTCACAGCCCGTGAAGCACTTTGCCCTACAGCGCAAGCCAAAGTCGGCGGCTCTGAGAGCAGAACTGTTGCAGAAATGTACGTAAACATATTGAAACAGTTTGTCTGTTCACCGGTTCTGACTGGTGAGTGGCAGTGGTCCTGACAGGTCAGTGGCGGAGGTCCTGACAGGTTAGTGGCGGAGGTCCTGACTGGTCAGTGGCAGTGGTCCTGACTGGTCAGTGGTGGTGGTCCTGACTGGTCAGTAGCGGTGGTCCTGACTGGTCAGTGGCGGTGGTCCTGACTGGTCAGTGGCGGTGGTCCTGACTGGTCAGTGGCGGTGGTCCTGACTGGTCAGTGGCAGTGGTCCTGACTGGTCAGTGGCGGTGGTCCTGACTGGTCAGTGGTGGTGGCACAGACACAGAAGGGGGGAACACATATTGGCAGCAATGCTATAATCCAGGGTTGGTATGCTTCCAGGAAAAATTGGTTTTAGACAGGGCAGTGGAAAACCTGGCGTATTTACCGGGAAAATGGTATAATTCGGAAATAAGTCCATAATTGATAGTACCACTGACTACGACCTGTAACTATGCATAGTCCATTTAGAGTTCATCTGAAGCTAACAGGTTGACGAGTTGGCAGTTCAGGTGTGTCTTTGTATTTGTTTAAGCACAACATCAACAAGATTTTCAAAAGAAAATGTATCAGTATCCAATGTCGGGGCTTTATGCAGGACCAAATTATTGCCAATCACACATGTTTTGGTGGAAACAAGGATGTTAGCTGTTAGCCAGTTTACAAAAAAAATTTAATGTGTCTGATGACCTGAAATGGACTGCAAAAACACATGTGACACCATTTACACTCACTTCTAAGGCATAACTGACAATATGTATGGTTTTGGAAGACCTTTTTGTTGTTGGCGATATATGTTTGTTAAGTGGTGCAGTTTTATTCCAAAACTGATTCGTGAAGAGATGTGTGGATGAAATATCTTTGATATATCAGTTGCATTCACATGGAATTACCCCATGAACAAACACTGTACTGAGGTCGTGCATAAAATTATGGCCTATCAGTGTCTCTCTCTCATTACAAGCGACATGTCACGAACTCAGCCAGTTTCACCATAATTATATTAGGTGTAGAGGCAACCTATGCTCAGTGTGAGCCTGTGAGGTAAATAAACATGTGACTGACATAATAATTCTAATTATTCTACCAGGGTACTTTGTAAGAGGTTAACTTATATTGTAGCATAGTATGTGAAATGTACCCATCAGCTATAGGTCTTTGTCACATACTGTGTTCCAAAGTTAGTTAATTTTCTACAGGACAACCGCCCAGATCATACAGCCGTGAACATTATATTCCATACCATCTGCATAACGTTGTTAATATTCCATTGGCGTACGTTACAAAGAAACATTCCAGGCATATGACATTGGTTATATGTAATCATTTGACATGTTACCTATTGTAAAGTATGCATTGGGCATGTTTTCAGTTGGAAAATACAGTTTCACACGTTACCCATTGTAAACAGTCCTCTAGCGTGTGTCATCCATTGTTGAGTTTTGTTGCATACAGCGAGTGAGGCTGCATTGAACATGAAGAAGAACGTTGGTTCAACGTTACCTATCAAGGTGCGCAGTTTTGCCAAACGAATGGACGACACAAGTGAGTGATCAATTCATACCTTGTAACGCTGTCAACAAATGTAACAGTTGTCGTCCTGTTTAGTTCTTTTGGGCCAAAGTTTCAACAGACTAATGGCATCACTCTGTGTCTGCCATTAACTCCAATATATCTCATAAACTGATCAGGATCATTTTGTCTAATTTGTCATAGACATACAGTAGGACATTGTCACTATGTACAAGAAATTTATATCTGATTGCATTGTTCTAGTGGTACCTTTGCCTTTGGTGGTTCAAAAACTAGCACGTTTTCAGGTTGCTTATTTTTGGCAAAATATGCGGGCAAAGTTTTTCTCTAATTTGGCTTAGACACATCTTTGTGTAAACAGGTTTATTTTTATTTGATCGTATCATTCTAAAGGCATCTCCGGACCTCCCACAAAAGCTAAATGTTCACATTTGCTTGAATTTAGTAGGCGTACGTTGAAACATTTACAGGATGCTCCCGAAGTTCGTTGATGCTCCAGGCATGCCCATTCTTTAAAAAAAAATTGTTTACACTAATGCCCACTCTAAAAAAATTACCTTTACACTCGATATTATTTACATTCAACATAACTTAACATTTTGTATACAAACAGCAAAGGCTAAGGAAGAAAAGGGTGTCCAGAGACAGCACAGATGCAGGGATTCCCCACCGTGACCTAATTAGGTCAATTCTATGTCGATTTAGTTATGCCAATGCAAGATTGGTCTCATGAAACCAGCCGTAAGCTATATCAACTTGTTGCTGTTAGCTGCAACCACCACACAGCCTAGTTGTACGTAAAGTTACGCCAGTTCATAAAACGGGCCCTGATACTTAAGTCACGACATGTTGCACTGAACAGTTGCCAGTTTAATATAACCAGTGTCCAGTGTAGAAGATAAATTGAATGTTAATCGATAGATTAGCTGAAATGTATGTTTTTTATTCAAATAATCAACAGAACTAGGAAGATAATTACTATTAGTAGCACACATCGTTGATAACATATCAATAACATTTGCAAAAGAGCAGCCAAGCAACTAACGTACTGTTGTGTTACTCTTATTCCAGCTCCCCTCAAGGGCATTCCGAGCAAGACCCCCCTGTCAGGGGGCTTCCTTCGCTCCAACTCGCGATCCAGTAGTTTCGCCGGGGGGACAGCGCCAGGGGGGCGAACGTCGTATGGTCAGCGAGAAGGAGGTATCAAGGTGAGTGCTGTCGTGTAGACAAACTATTGTGGGGAGCAGTGGTCGCACAGTAGAGAGCCGGACTGTCAATCAAGGCGATGGTGGTTCAATCCCACCTACCGCTGTTTCGAAACTTAGGCAATTTCGTTCACCCCACATTTGCCTGTGTCTTTCAGAAGAGACTCTAAAAGCTGGTGGTCCTTTCTATCTGGTGTCTATGCCAGTGGAAGTAAAAGATCCCACACGGGGGGTAAATGCATAACCTGTAGTGGACTCACAAATTCTTGTTAGATTTTAAACGCCCTACAAAGGGCCCCGTCCAGTATCTGAGAGAAGAGAACCTGGGTTCAATTGCTATGCTGCAGTGTTAAAACATTGGGCAATTTTTTTCACTCTACATTGTTCCAGTTCACTCAGCTGTATAAATGAGTACCTGGCTATAGACAGTGGTGGATATTTGTACGAACAGCCTTTGCGCATTAATTGTAACATATGGCTAGATGCTTCCAAGAGAAGTTGAGATGGTGTCTGATTGAACAGGTCTGTCAGGGAAGTAAAGTGTAAAACGCTTTGTGCAATCATGACGATTGAATACTGTGCTATATAAGAACTTACCTTTAGCGGTTGACGACATGAGGCCCGAGTTATGTAATGACGCCATTGGTTTATTAGTTCTATAGGTTCCCCATTGGAAGATTCAACTTTAAAGGAGAGTCTGCTCCTAGTTTTTATTTTATTTACTGTATTCTTGCGACTACAGTCATGTCCAAGGCATATGGTCTGTCAAATTGTGTTTAGTTACTGGACTGTAGATTCCTCAACCTGAGTGGTACAAGCCATATTTGACTGGTAATGTAAATCCTCTTGGGCCACAAATAATACTTGTATTGCACCGTTTCAGGTGCTGCTGTTGAATGAGGTGCCCGTCAGTATCACATTTTGTGCTGTCTCGGTTGCTGAATGAAGTCTATCAACCATTGCCTATCATTTCAGCTGTTGGACGAGGTGCCTATTGACCACTGCACTGTTTCAGCTATTGGACAAAGTGCCTATTGACCACTGCACTTTTTCAGCTATTGGACAAGATGCCTATCGACCATTGCACTGTTTCAGCTGTTGGACGAGGTGCTTATTGACCATTGCACTGTTTCAGCTATTGGACAAAGTGCCTATTGACCACTGCACTTTTTCAGCTATTGGACAAGATGCCTATCGACCATTGCACTGTTTCAGCTGTTGGACAAAGTGCCTATTGACCACTGCACTTTTTCAGCTATTGGACAAGATGCCTATCGACCATTGCACTGTTTCAGCTGTTGGACGAGGTGCTTATTGACCATTGCACTGTTTCAGCTGTTGAACGAGGTACTTATTGACCATTGCACTGTTTCAGCTGTTGGACGAGGTGCCTATTGAACAGTGCACTATTTCAGCTGTTGGACGAGTTGCCTATCAACCATTGCACTGTTTCAGCTGTTGGATGAGGTGCCTATCAACCATTGCACTGTTTCAGCTGTTGGATGAGATGCCTATCAACCATTGCACTGTTTCAGCTGTTGGACGAGGTGCCTATCAACCATTGCACTGTTTCAAGTGTTGGACGAGGTGCCTATCGACCATTGCACTGTTTCAGCTGTTGGACGAGGTGCCTATTGAACAGTGCACTATTTCAGCTGTTGGACGAGTTGCCTATCAACCATTGCACTGTTTCAGCTGTTGGACGAGGTGCCTATCAACCATTGCACTGTTTCAGCTGTTGGATGAGATGCCTATCAACCATTGCACTGTTTCAGCTGTTGGACGAGGTGCCTATCAACCATTGCACTGTTTCAAGTGTTGGACGAGGTGCCTATCGACCATTGCACTGTTTCAGCTGTTGGACGAGGTGCCTATCAACCATTGCACTGTTTCAGCTGTTGGACGAGGTGCCTATTGAACAGTGCACTGTTTCAGCTGTTGGACGAGGTGCCTATCGACCATTGCACTGTTTCAGCTGTTGGATGAGATGCCTATCAACCATTGCACTGTTTCAGCTGTTGGACGAGGTGCCTATTGAACAGTGCACTGTTTCAGCTGTTGGATGAGATGCCTATCAACCATTGCACTGTTTCAGCTGTTGGACAAGGTGCCTATCAACCATTGCACTGTTTCAGCTGTTGGACGAGATGCCTATCGACCATTGCACTGTTTCAGCTGTTGGACGAGATGCCTATCGACCATTGCACTGTTTCAGCTGTTGGACGAGATGCCTATCGACCATTGCACTGTTTCAGCTGTTGGATGAGATGCCTATCAACCATTGCACTGTTTCAGCTGTTGGACGAGGTGCCTATCGACCATTGCACTGTTTCAGCTGTTGGACGAGGTGCCTATCGACCATTGCACTGTTTCAGCTGTTGGACGAGGTGCCTATCAACCATTGCACTGTTTCAGCTGTTGGACGAGGTGCCTATCGACCATTGCACTGTTTCAGCTGTTGGACGAGGTGCCTATCAACCATTGCACTGTTTCAGCTGTTGGACGAGGTGCCTATCGACCATTGCACTGTTTCAGCTGTTGGACGAGGTGCCTATCGGTGCGAAGGAGGCCAAGAGGCGCCGCAAGATAGCGGAGCAGGACTCGGTTGACCAGGAGAAGAAGGACCAGGAGACAGCGTCCAGCACGCCCGACTATGCGGCTGGCCTCATTGCCCCCGCCACCATTCTGGTCAGTTGAACTCTTTCTTCTTTTACCCTCTTGTTTCTCCGACTTCCAGCCTGTTATCGACACTAAAGTAAATATACTAGTAACTAGCCGAGGCACCCAGTGATACAGTGGGGAGAAAGGCAGTCACATGTGTGGTGAGACTTGTGATTTCTCATTCCTGAGGTCCAATCCCCACTCTGTTTTGACTGTCTTGCCTGTGGAAAAAAGAGTAGTTACTCATGCTAAAATGTTTGGAAAAAACACACACTTTATCATCCTAAAATGTCTTCAGTGACAAAACACCAGTGGCTGACAAGCTTGTTCTGACGTTTGTGTGTTACTCTGGCATTGGAATAACAATTTTGCAGCACATAACCCCTTGTTTACCACACGGTTGATTGCTTCCCGACAGGTTGCAATGGTGTTTGTTTGAAGAAACATGCCAGGCACTAACATATATTTTGAGCAGTCGTAGGGACTGTGGAAGTGGAAGAAGCTGTTTGTTACTGTTGCTGTGTTCTGTCCCCCCATGCAGCCTCCGACTGGTCAAGAACTGAGTGTCACTGGACCGAGCTATGTCCCGTCCAACGTGGGTGTGACACGTCTACCCAGTGCAGCGACAGGGGGCACTGCCACGCTGCCAGGTCTGTCAACATCAATTATTATTAACCATTATTTCACTCAAGTACCTCGTAAATATCATTCATTGCATACATACAATTTTACTCAGTACCTCACAAATAAAACTAAAACAGTTTTTAATTTACAGAACTACAAGAGATATCACAGATTACCCACAATCCTCCAAACAAAAATTAATATCAAGCAAACTGTAGTAGTCAGTTGAGCCAGAAACAGTCAAAAACGTAATAGTTATTTTATCTACAGGACACTGTACAGGATTAAATTTATCAAAATAGAACATAACTTCTGCTTTTTAACATATATATATATACATATATATATATATATATATATATATATATATATATATATATATATATATATAATTTGTTATACAATAAATTTGATATTTTCTTTATATATATATATATATATATATATATATATAATATATATATAATATATATATATACACACACACAGATATGTCTCGTTTATATGGTCTCCAATAGTTTGGTCGTTGCGTGATCCACATGTTTTGTATGGAACAATCTTGATACCAGACATGATAAGGTATCTCCTTAATCTGCACATTTCATTTATTCCACCAAAACCTTGGGAACCAAAATGTGCAAATAAATGAGTCATGACTGTGTCTGTGTGCATGCCTGCATGCGTGTGTGTGTGTGTGTGTGTGTGTGTGTGTGTGTGTGTGTGTGTGTGTGTGTGTGTGTGTGTGTGGTGTGTGCATGCGTGTACAAAAACTATACATGTATATACATGTATATTAAATAACCAATTTTCAGTGACAGAAATATAAGATAGAGTTGTTTGTGCATAAACTTAATGCAGAGTGCACATTTATTGACAGGCTTAGATTCTCAGTAGATGCATCCAACACCTGGTGCAGACTACAGCTGTGTCCATTACCTTCAGTCAAAGCCGTATCACATCTGAAACTGTAGCCAGCCACCAACATAACAGCACAATAAAAAATAAAGATAAAACAGGATGCACACTCTCTTTAATCTCATTAAATCCATAACATAAATTTCTAGTAGCAACCCTGCTAATATATAATAATTATTTAGTATGTTACTTTTTATTCAGAATTAAGCAATTATAATTTTAGGCCTTACATTCATCCAACATGCAGCAGGAGCCTGCTTTGTCCGGTGATCTGTCTGGAGGTCAGTTATTTAGGCAAGGTATCCCAGGTAGACATGCATTCATCAACGTAGCGCAAAATTCAATTTAACCAAACGTTAACAAAAATAACTGTCAATGACTGCAGTCAAAGTATGTTTGGTTAAGTTTAATGTTGAATACTTGTATAGTATAGTATTATCTTACAAAAGTGTATCCTTGTTTTAGTTTTATTTCTTAGTTGAGCTGTGAGGAAATCAGCTTGTCTGCCGTATTCTGGGTTAAGGCCGCCCTAGTGGCAGAGCGTAAATCTACCAGGCAGATTTGACGGAATAAAAACTGCTGCCATCTCATGGAGCCTGGGTAATTGAGGCTATGTCATAAACTGCTGTGAACTTATCTGCAGCCACGGCCATGTCTGCAGCCACTCAGCAGGCGCGAGAGAACCTCCAACAGCAGCTTCAGCAGCAACTTGGCCAGTCGCAGATCGTACGCACATCGCTGCCGCAGCAAGTGCTGCAGACAGGTGGCGCCACTGCTCTGGTCCAGACATCAACGACGCCGCAGACATCTAGTACGGTGCCACAGCTGGTCGTTACCACGGTAACGAGTCAGGCACAGACGGGAAGTCAACCGCAGAAGCGACTGTCATTGACGGTGAGTGACAGTGAAGTGAGACCGGCTCGTGAGCAGTAAACTTGCAGTTTCTATGTGTGTGTTAATGTGCTAACTTTGGGGACACCATGACAGCATCACCTCCATGGTGCTGATGTCCATCCACCTCTTTATGTATACATCCATTTCCTTGGATTAGAGATAATGATAGTTGATTATACATATTTATTACGTGTATGTGAATGACATATGTTGTCAGTCCAGAGGACTACCTGTGCTATAGTTTCTTTCTTCACTTGTACACTGATGATCTCATGTTTGTAACTGGGTAGCGTTGACATGTGTTCACTGTGAGATCACCTGTTGCAGAGAGAACAAATAGTTGAAGCACAGGAAATGTTCAGGACGTCAAACAAAGTGACACGCCCCGAGAAGGCTTTAATACTTGGCTTCTTGGCTGGATCCAGAGGTAAGGACACACCACAAAATGTCTGATATATCATCTGCTGTATTATATTTACCAGGTAATAAATACAGGTATCCGTAGAAAGTATCGATGATGGTGACAGTTCTCTCCCTCAGACATAGAATACTGCTTTCCTAGTGACCTGACCTGACCTGACCTGACCTGACCTGACCTGACCTGACCTGACCTGACCTGACAATCGACAGCATGACTTCAAATCAAGATTTCAAGAGCAAAAATGCACTTTACTATTAGGAACATCATATATATTCTGAAAGTAGATGTTATTTTCACCGTGGGGAGCGGTGGTCGCACGGTAGAACGCCAGACTGTCAATCGAGGGGATGATGGTTCAATCCCACCTACTGCCGGTTTTTTTCAACTTAGGTGATTTTGTTCACCCCACATTTGCCTGTGTCTTTCGGAAGAGACACTAAAAGCCGGTGGTCCCTTCTATCTGGTGTCTATGCCAGGGGAAGTAAAATGGACTCACTAATGTTAGAGAAGGACAACTCCTGCGTTAGCCCAGGTGTTAGCCCAAGTTTGGGCTGTTTGGAGGAAACCACCTGAGTAGAATAATCAACATGTAAAAAATTAAGATATATTTAAATTTCATTGACATTAATCTGACAACTGTTTAATTTGTCATTGGCGCAATGTTCTAATAAAAACTAGAATTTTATTAAATGCTCAGGATTAGTTGGGAATATAATTGCACTAACATACTGTTATGCTAACTTTCATTTCACCATTTTAATGTTACTTTATAGTCAAAAGATGTTGTCACCATTTTAATTGTGATTCTGATGTGGAGTGCATTTCCATCTTTTGATTATGCATGCATTGTTCACTGATTGTAACGCAAGTGCACAGGACTAGTTGAGAATACATTTTCACTAACATTCATTATGTTTACTTTCTGTTTCTGTTTTGTTTGTTTGTGTGCATCTATCCATGTTGGGTGGGTCTACTAGATATTTTCTTGCAAGTTTTTGATGGCAGAAATTTGAGCCTTCAACATAAACCAGAATCTGCCCTGCGACATAAAAATAAATACTGCTTCCAGACAATGAAGTGCATTTGAGAAGGTTTTTAACCTGGATAGATGGCGCTTTATAAATGTTTCCAGACAAACAAATGACACAACAGGCGGGAAGCCTAAGTCTCCTCTGTACAAACATTGTTTGCATGGGTTGTGAAACAAATAAAAATGCAGCCAGTGTGTGTTTTTGTAGATAACCCGTGTCCACAGCAAGGAGACGTGGTCAACATTCGACTGAGCGAGTCGTCAGACAGCGTACAACAGCCAGACGGACTTTTCCGACCCATGTGGGTCGACACGTACTTCCAAATGAACTATCGAACAGGAGAGTGGAAACGGATTCGCAAATATCGCGACTATGAGATTGAATAGCACGCCATCAGTTTGTCATTGTAAATAATATTTTTGTACATACTTAGCTATTTTCTTGTATTTGTACAGCCAGACTAGAACCGCCGCCAGTGGAATACAAGCATACCAAGCTGGCGCTACAGACGCAAATTTTATGCACAATCTCGCAAGTTTTGAGTTATAGTAGAACCCTTCAAAACGACATGCTAATGAGGTTAGCCACCCCTTAAAATATTTCACTCAATCGTTGATTGATTTTTCAATTGAAGGCTGTATACCAGTCAGCCATCTACACTGTGTAATGCCCCAAAACAGCAAAATAATTTCTTATATTCAGCTCACGTTCACATAGAAATACATATCGATACACACTTTTAGAGTAGATCAATTCCTATTGAAAGCCAATTTTGGGAGGATAAAATAATGTTTGTAAAGATCTAAATGCTGAACACATTTGCAGATGATATGCACGTACGTGTGTGTACGTAGTTTTGCCAGAACAATCTGTATCTGGCTAGCCTGTTGAATCAGGCCACCCCTTCAAACAGGACATTTTGTGCCACTCGCACATACGGCCATTTTTGCAGGGATTACTGTAAGTGATTATGAAACTGTACTATATTATCTGTATGATCTCGAGGGTCATAACTGCACTTCTGTTAATATTTAATGGAATGTAGACTTACGTTAACAACTGATGTTAAATTATGCTGTCTTAAGATGCAGGAAACATGAAATAATGAAGAGTTTCTGTGCAGAATGCTAGTTCATGTTAATCTTTGTAAAGGGCAAAATTTTGTATTTGAAATGATAATTGATATTCAAGCCTTTGCATCCTGTTGATTTGGTTTCCAGTTCTAACGATAATCGTGTACAAGTTTCCGTTTATACTTTCGTGGATACCAGACAGAAGAAAGTTTATGTAATAGGTAAATCCGACTGATTTAGTTTTCTGAAACCCATCAACTTAAAACAGCAAAATTTCTAGACTTGTAAACTTGCTTTTAATGAAAACATGCGTCGTTTTGCTACGTTAGAGATGTTTCTTTGTTGTGTGGGGTTTATGTGTATGCCATCACGTGACAACATGAACGCGATTGCGGGGCAGGTGGACGAGTCCACAGAGTTAATCTCAAATACGTGAACTATTACGTATGGTGGGTGAGTGGTATTTGTAGTGTGATGGAAATAAACAGAAACGGTGGTGCCACCTATTGAGTGGAACATGTAATTGAATCCTGTAGGTGTTGTCTGTGGTTGTGGAAAGCATGGTGTAGAATGGATGCGTGTTCGGAATTATTTTGTGTGATGACTGGCGTTACGCTCATGCTATATTCGGAAATGTAAAACCAGCGTGACGAAGCTGAGGTCATCAAATGCTATGGCGCATCCACATTGGAGAAAAGAACTGATGTCCCAGCAAAATCGCCAGATACCAAAATCGTCAGGACCTACCTATCCATCACATGACATGTTGCTAAGCAACAATCCATCGAGCCATCGAAACATGGTCCTGGATGTAAAACACGCATGGCGTCTGTACAATCCTTCGTATATTTTGTAGAAAGAATGAAACGGTTGTCATGCCACACTATATATATATATATATATATATATATATATATATATAGCATTTAAAAGCCGGCTAAGTGACCGGACTGTCTTCTCGGCGAAGACCAAGGATCCGGGCACGATCCGTGGTTATACAGTCGGTTAAAGCTGCTCCCTCCACTCGTTTGCTAATCGCCAAACCGGTTCTTTTATCACCAGATATGTAATGTGTTAATAGTTTAACTAGTATGCACAGTCAGTTATTTTTTTTAATGCGTACTTGTCATTTTTTAATCGTAAAAAGAATCGCCGTTACACCGGGTATAACTGGCGAAACAATCAGCAGCTGCCGACATCCTGTGCTTTTGCGCGATGACTAAGATTCCAAAGGCAGTGATTCTTCTACGAAGGTACGCATTAAGTACATTAACGCAGTTAGCAACAAGAGCGAGTAGTCGGGGGCTAATCCACTCTTGTGAACGTCTACTCGACGCAGATTCTCTAACTTGTAAGATTATAATAATTATAAGGGCCAAGGCAAGTCAATTTGACAGTCACCATCGACATCGCTAGGCATCACTCAGCCAGACAACCTGTGCGCTGTTTTGATATGTACCGGTATAATATTTGATTACGCAGGATCTTGTTAATAAACTTAGTGATTGCGAAAATACATATCCAGAGAGAATAGATGATGTGAGGGACGAAATTATAAATAAAATTGACATGGGGGATTTTTGTAGTAGGCTCTTATTAATAATGTTGGTTGGGCAAGAAGCTTTTGTAAGTTTGTATTTTGGGGGGGCATCCGTTATCTCGTGTGACAGAACGACAAACGGATAATTATATTTCACAGTTATTAAAACAGTGTTTTGTGACTCATATTTCAGTACTATTACTGAATGTTGTTGATTTCCATTATATTTTATGCAAAATAGTTTAGATTTGTTTGACAACGATGATTGATGGTGATGAATTTATTCATTAAAAAATTTAACATTAAAATATAATGTTAGTACAGTAGGTATACACTATATCATGAAGTTATCGGATAAATTCGAAACTACATTGATTATATATGAGCTAGTAAAACCAAATGGAGGTTGTAATGGCGGCAACCAGCATTGAAGATGTCAAAATTAGAAACAGTATTTAAAATATACCATGGCTCCGTGCGAGCTCATCAAACCATGGTCACATATATTCTTATGTTTGGGCAATGGTTGTCCATGCGTTTCAGCCCTCCTGTAAGGCCTGACCATACAATGTTAATAGCAATCTACACCAACAACGACTCGGCCGTATAAGTGGCGCCATCTGTGATTGTTTATAAGGACAGCCTTGCGCATATAATTGATAAGAAATCAACCGAAAAAATAACCAGTACAGTGCAAGTACTTTGTTTGGGACATTGTTGTTTTGATTAATCGTTTTGTGTTGCACTCTACACAATTGATTGCGTATATAAAAGGTTGACTACAGACCGAGGAAGGAAACGGGAGAGGGGAGGGGAGATAGAGGTATGGGGTACGGACGGAGGGAGGGAGAGAGAGAGGGAGGGAGAGAGGGAGGGAGGGAGGGAGGGAGGGAGGGAGGGAGGGAGGGAGGGAGGGAGGGAGGGAGGGAGAGAGTGTGTGTGTGTGTGTGAGTCGGACGGTCAGACGGAGACAAAGACAGCAAGTTAACACCATTACATTATTGGAACAAAGAAACTTAACACCAAAATTACCGGCCACTGACTTTCTCCACCCCCCTCCCTGTTTACAGGGAAACCCCCTGTCATCTACACACTCCCTATGCGGCGAATTTCAGATAAATCCCTACGTCATCACAAACGTTTTATTGGATTTTGTTAGACATTGACGCAAATTGAAGTATCGCCGTGACACGTACATGTATAAATACACAGACACCGACCATCACCTCGACAATAAACCTATTCACTGGGTCGCCGTGAAAATCGACAGTAATTGCTGATTACTGGGATTGTCTTGAGGCTTTCCCGAGTTCCCCCTACTTCGTCTGCTCGCCCAAACTATTTTCTTTTAACGTTTTCTTGTTATAGACTGTCTTTTAATGGCGCCTTGCAAGTCACACGGTCGCCACGAATGCATTATCGGCACTTTGTGCCTCTCCGTCAAACGCCGCGATGCAGCTTCGCGTCTGTTTCCGGTAGTAGGCGTTGGAATCGCGAGACTTTACCACCCAGTAATAACGCGATACTTCACCCACTAAAATCACGAGACATCATCACCCTATATAATACCGCGAGACCCCGCTAATAGCGCCAGGTTTCGCCCACTAATGCGGCGAGACTCCACCCACTAGCACGACACTGCTGCAGGCACTCTTGTCCAAGTCGTCGCCGGTCCTGTCCACGCGATCTGTCTTTACACACCGGCGCCGACAGATTCCCTGCGAACAGCTCGTGGTCGTCCAACCCGAGCCTTGGACACCGGACGTTTCTTGCGCACCTGACTGCGGGCCCTCGTTCGACTGGCGCTGCCGCGACGCTTGCGTCCTTTCCGTATGGCTGCGGTCTCCAAGTCGTTCTTGAACTGGCGCAGAAGGTTTCGCGTGCACGTCGAGACACTTGACTCCGTTGACGACTCGCTGTGCAGGCTCGACCCCGACGACGACGCGGTCACCGTCGACGCACACGAGCACGTCGAGTGCGTTCGCCGCAGCAGGTTCTCAATGGCCCGGCAGAACGTCTTCGGGATCATCTTGCCGCTGACGCCGCAGCGATGGTCCGTGACGCAGATGGAGAGCGCGAGACACACGACGGCGGCGACGTGCGCCTGCCCCATGAGCAGCGGCGAGTCGACGTACACGTGCAACTGGTTCATGTTCACGTGCCCGCTCGTCGCGAGCAGCAGGCTGACGCAGAACCAGGCGAAAGCGCACCTCGACCCAGCCGTGCAGCACGCGCAGCGAGTCGTAGAGGATCTTCGCGAAGCGGCTGTAGCTCTGGCTGGCGACGCTGAAGCGAGCCTCGCCGGGCAGTGGCAGGCGGCCGGGCATGACGAGGTTGAAGAGCGCTGCGACGACCAGCCACGACACGCAGTCGATGCGCCGGTTGCGACTAAACGTCATCGTGAGGAAGTGGTGAGCGATCACCTCGGCGGTAAAGACCGGCACCATGCGCACGAGGATGACACCGATGCATATGAACACCTGCCCGAGCGGTACCCCCTTGTGGTGGTGCCTCATGCTTCATCCGAACACCGCCGCCTGTAGCATTGCATGGCTTGTCTTGACGCGTGCACACTTCGACATGGACCGTATTCATTGTTTGACGTCACGCCTTTCTGGGCACTACGTCAAACGACGGTACGGGTTGTCGGACTGATGGGCCGCCTCTCGACTCGAGTGGACTTCCTCCAAATAGTATTAGATTAACGCAGCAATATTGCTGTGCTGGACCCACATGAATAATTTGCGAAAAGAATCGTTAATTAATGCGTCCAGCAGAAATGTGTTGTTTGTGTGTGTGTGTGTGTGTGTGTGTGTGTGTGTGTGTGTGTGTGTGTGTGTGTGTGTGTATATATACAATTATATATATATATATATGTATATTATATATATATATATATATATATATGATGTGTGTGTGTGTGTGGATATATACAATTATATATATATATGTATATAATATATAATATATATATGTGTGTGTGTATATATATATAATATGTTATATATATATACATATGTATATATATTTATATAGTAATTACTATATATATATAGATATATATATATATATATATATATATATATATATTATATATATATAATATTATATATATATATATATATATATATTATAATTAATTAAATTATTATTATTATTTATTTTTTTATATATATATATATTATATATATGTAGTATATATGTTGTGTGTGTGTGTGTGTGTGTGTTAAACAAAAATCAAAATAAATGGCATTAACAATACACAAATGTATCAGGTTAGATTGTTCGACTTGCGTTTTCCTGACATGCTGGTTTACTTGTTGGAAAATGGTTACTACAGTAGCACAGAGTGTAACTGCAGATGGTGCCTCTGTAGCCTTACCTTTTCATGCGGTAATGGCCCAGTGCAGAACATAAGTGGTCCAGTTAAACGAGTTGGAAGCTGCTCGATAGATTGGTTTAGCCCCAAAACGTTGTTTAAATGTCCAAATATGAAAAGTACACGCAGTCGAAATAGTTTATTTCGGGCCTGAATCTTGCCAGAACCAACTGCTGGCCCAACATTTCAACTTGTCAAAACAAATCGCCAGGCCAATATTACAACTTGTCTGAGCGAATCGCCGAGCCAATATTACAACTTGTCTGAGCCAACCGCCAGGCCAATATTACAAATTGTCTGAGCGAATCGCCGGGTCTATATTACAACTTGTCTGAGCCAATCGCCGAGCCAATATTACAACTTGTCTGACCCAATCGCCGGGCCAATATTACAACTTGTCTGAGCCAATCGCCGGGCCAAACCCACCCTTTAACATACATCGTTGTTTGATAATACAACTTTTTATAGAGCGCTGAATGCCGACAACGCCATCACAGAAACACAAATGATCGTTTCGCGCAATCCCGAGAGGATTCAACTTTTAATGGTCACGTCAATTAATCCCTACGCAAGAATTAGATTACCTAATAGATTGCATTGTGATTTTACCAAAACTTAAGTGACATTAAAATGTGTACAAACAACTCCGGCAGACAGTAACCTTACGTCCCTTCTTCTATTCTATATACCTCTTGAGGAATTAACGGAAGGTAAAACGTATCCATGTCGTGATGTGTGACATATAAGGGTCGCACAGGCTGGCACTTGACATCCTGCTGTCGACATTATCATTAACACGAATACGTCTAAGTTATGCCTTCCGCGGCAAGCTGACCGGGAAACCACAAATCACTTATATCAACTTCCGACTATTAAACGATGGTGGACGAAGACGTTCGCTTCGGCTTCGCACTTGTGACATGTTTACCTTTTGTGCTTGTATATAGATTCGAAGCTGCAGTTCCGTAATCAAGTTTTGGTGTTGCAACATATTGTAAGCTGTTTCTTTAACTTTTGGTGTTGCACGTTGGAGAGTGCGTTTAAGGAGGCCAAGTTTTCTAGCACATTCAGGTGCAGTGCTTTGATAATGCTTTAACTATGATAGTTTTCAGTTTATTGCGATGCCAAGATAAGGTTGTGATTCAACTTGGGAGATTGTTTGGTTTGAGATGGTGTAGGTGAAGTGGCTAGGCTTCCGTTAATGGGTAATTCTGAGGAGGTGACATTTTGGGATATTAAAGTTCATGTACCACTTGGCTGCCCATTCGGAAAGTTTGTTTAGAACTTTTTGAAGGATGTTATGGTCTTCGGTAGTTTGGATTTCTCTGTATATGATGGAGTCATCGTCAAATAGTCTGATGTTTGAACTGATCGAGTCAGTGATGTCGTTTATATACAATAGGAAGAGGACAGGGCCAAGGACTGAACCTTGGGGCACACGGAGTCGGAGATGCCGTTTGCATGAGCTGAGTAAGAATTTATACTGATACAGTCTCTGTGTGTGTCCAAAAGCCTGGAACAGCAAGGCAAAGAGCTCACCTATTGACAAATTGTACAGATAGCGTTGCATCTATTAATATATTCCGGCATAAATATGCATAATGTGTTACTGTTATTTCGTAAACAGAAGGCAAACATGGACGAGTGACTTACCCTGAAAACAGACGCGTCGCAACTGCAAAACTGACTATCAATATCACGTGACTGACAACACAAAACATGTATGTTCGTTTGTCATATAATTGTGAATTATATGTATAACGTACAGCATCGATTTTGTTTTAAATCACGCAAAAAAACATATGACAATCACATGCTATTTTATATAGAAAAACAAGCTTTTTCATTTTGTATAAAAACGAGTTTATGTTTGACTTGACAAACGACTGCAAAATTACCCATCAAATATATCACATCCTATATATCGCCTGAAAACAGTACACTTTACAGAGTTCGTTTATTAAACAGCCGCAACCAAAACATGGTTGAACATATACTGTAATATGATTAGGCTTAGTGATAATAACAGTTATTTGCCATATATTTTATAAAGAACACATTATACACTTAAACTGTCACAATTGAGTCAATCGATACGGCAGTAGTTTTACACGAATTCAGCGTAGCACGGGTCCGCACCCCGAAGCTTGCACTATTGACAAGAACTCAATGTCGGTGCTGCATACGTGAAATGTTATCACGTCTCGTTGTTACATGTGTGCGCCCACTACAGCGTTTTGAATCACGCGCGTTATCCATTTACGCACTTATCATACAATTCTCAAGTGTTCGGTCTGACGGTGAAAGAACAGCCTGGTCTCCGAACCGACGACCTAAAACCGGTTTTTCACCGGCGGCGCTAAAATCCGCGTGCTAGGTTCATCCTGGCAACGGCGTCGTTGTAGTCTACGAGGTCAAGGTCGTTCTCGGCCCACACGTTATCCGTATGGAAGAGGGATACGCCGAGACAGTACGATCCGATCACTAGTAAAATACTCTGTAAACTATACAAGATAAACCGTTGTGAGGAGCTAGTAGTAATAGTATACAATACACCGCATAATAAACAGTTCATGAGCGTTTAAAGTTTAAAGCCGGAACTAGCCAAACAGGTATTTTATTTATAACAAGATATCGGATTGGAGTTGGGCGGCGTAAATGTCCTGAATCAGACTGACTGGTTCAATCGTGAGACCTCAAAATATCATAACCTTGTAACTACAATCTATACAGACTAGTCATTTTTTTCTTTTCGATTAACTTCATTATTTTGTTTACTGGGCGAAACATTCCTGTTTTCGAATGAATTTTATCAAGTGATTTCGGCAGATTGAATCACTCGGTGTAGCGATTCGAAAAGTGCCTATCCGCTCAGGAATCGGATAAGAAATGTCCAATCGCAAACCATTCAGCCGTATTCCCCATCCATGATAATTAAGCTGCTTTCATCATTTACAAATTGTTGTAATATAATTTAACTTTGTATCTCAAACACGCATATTAATGAATTGTAGACCGACACAAGGCCCATCTTTGTAATATTAATAGGCCACTATAAATATGGTTTGTTTTGCTCAGAAACGTAAATTAGCTAAAATCTAAATATTCAAAAGTTTACATTGATTAGACGGAAACCGGAAGCGTTGGTCCTTGCATAGAACAAAGATAGCGACACGCATTGCTTAAAATCATCTGCTTAGCTTTTTTTAAATAAATGAGCGTGTTTCTGTCACCAATAATATATACATAGATACTATACATTGCAATATATACCATATAACAGCTGCATTTCAATTTTCATTTCAGCCAAGGACATATAAATTTATATGTGGCTTTTTTCGTGACTCTGACCACGCCACGCGTTGGACGGAGAAATCACCCTTACCTGAAGTTAAATGGCCATAGTGACAAGGATATGGAGGTGCATATTTGTCGCCAGACGACACGTAAGATTATCCAGAAGACGAAGACACTGTCAACCGACATACACACGTTCTTAAAGCTACATCACAAGATGCAAGATATTTTGGGGTATCCCATGTCAAATCAATCAACCGTCTTCGATTTTGATGAAATTTTGTGTGTTGGTTTATGATCATGTGATTTGGTTTATGATTATATTGGTCTATGCGTCGCACCAATTTTTAGGTCAATCTGATCTTCAGGTCAGGAGTTATGACACCTGGAAGGTCGTCAGGTATCACGGTGTTTCCCCAGCACTTTCGCAAACTTGGAATTCCATCCCTCAACATGGTTGTTTGTTCATTTGTCAGTTTCTGTGTAGACATTCGACATGTCCATGGTGATTTTTGAATCATCACCAAGCCATGTCTCCACAAAGTACTCGTTAAAGATTATCATTTGACTTTGTGGACATTCCTCACTGGGACACACTTATATCAAAGCCTTCCACCCCCATGGACATCAGCTGGATGGAGATGAAATAGTTAATGCTCCCTTATCTTGTTACATTGTAAAATGGAGAAATAGAAAAGTAGCTATAACGGGACTAGTTCAACTATCGAACTTAATTAGTAGCTATAACGGGAATAAAAAGTAGTTATAACGGGAAGTAGCTATAATGGGAAGACACAAAAAATTGAACGCATTGACTCATGATCATAAACCAACACACCAAATTTATCACAATCGAAGACGGTCATGTAAATTTCATCCTGTTTTTGATTGATTTGACATGGAATGGCCTTTTATTAAATTTCTCAAATGAGAGAACATTGTCTTGTGGTCAGTACAAAATGAAAAAACCCAGTAATTACACAGGCAATCGCAAGACTCATATGCCATACATTCACACTGGCTATGGTGGTGGTGACAAGGTTACACAATTCAGTCAGTCATAAAATAAGTACATAAATAAATAAGTATTGATTTCAATAGATATTTTAAAATTAAATTAATATTACAAATAAGTAAATAAATATAGATTTATAATAAATTATTGTTTCGTTAAATTTGTAAACCTAAAACCATGAAATGATTATAAACATTAAAATACAGCTAGGATTTATTGATGATTTTTATAACTTGAAATTTAGTGATACTCGGATTAAGGTCTAATTGATGAAATTTAATGACATGGGGATAACACTGCTAAATGTCGTTGCTTTCTTTGCTTTAAAGGCCCTGAGTCTCCTGCTTGGTGGTACATTCTCGGATCGTCCAACACAAAGTTTCAATGAATCAACGAAACGTAGACACGACATATCACTTTCGCCAACTCCACATATGTTTATACATAAGAAGAACACGTATACGCATGTCATACAATAGGTCTGATGTTTTGACCGATAGTGTTGCATATATATATATATATATATATATATATATATATATATATACACACGGGCGTCGATCGGTGGGGGACATATAGCCTGACTCACCATTCCTCTCTTTTAAAAGCCGCTACACAGGAATAGCTAGACTATAAACTCGCGATATGAAGTTCCGACCACCCATTAGAAAATCGACTAGATAAAAATGCTTGGCTGGCCACACCGTGCAACTTGATCTTACTTTAGTAAATGATCATCATGCCGGGCTGCGCCGCTACCGGGCTCTATCAGTTTGCAACCTTGTATTGATATTATTTATAGGCTCTAGCCATCAAGCACATTGTAAATGATGACATTTGTGTTGCACTTTCACCCCTCGCCTGCTTGATGCTTATCGCCTACGGCAGAAGCGGCGGATTCCTGCACTTTGTGTAACTTATTTCTATTTGAGAAAATTTTGATGAAATATTTATTTGCCAAAATGTAGGATTGGGAAGTTCTACACAGCATGGGCGTCGATCGGTGGGGGACGAGGGGGACGCTTCCCCCCACTTTTCAGCTTGAGGGTCAGCATAGGAAATGTCCTTACACTTTTTTAGTTCATACAACAAATTTAAAGGCATATATAGCGAGACTGCTCACTCCCTTCTCTTATAAATTCTACATCGGTCTAGTAGTAAAATTAATAAACATACGAGTTCAGATATAAACTTCCGACTACCTAGCGGAAAATCACTAGATAAATTGCTTGGTTGGCCGCAGTCCGCAACTTGATCTTAGTCCAGTAAATATTCATCATGCCGGGCTCTGTCATTTTGCACCCTTGTGTTCACATATTAATAGGCATTAGGCATCAAACACATTATATATTAGTTTTGTTTGCCCTGTCACCCCTTGGATTACAGCCTGGTCGGCGGAACCAGCGGATTTCTGCACTTGTGTAATTTGATCCCATTTTGAGTGATGACAAATTTCTTTGCCAAAAGGTGGGTTTGGGAAGTCCCACACAGGCATCCCTGTAACTTCTGCATCGTGTCACTCTATGAATCAGGCAAGCAGTGTTGGGTCCAAAGTCTACCCCCCAATGTTCAGTGCTTGGGGCGGACCATGGCCCTTCTTCAAATATATATGTTGCCAAGATAACTATTTTAAATAGCATAACATATAGGCCTTTGTTTATTTTAGAATTAGCACCAGATCAACAATTAATTATGTTTTATATTTACAAAAAAAGTTATATGTATTTCAGGTCATATATACATATATATATATATATACATATATATATATATATATATATTATACGTCAATAATAAACATGTAGATATACATATATATATGACATATAATATATATGTATATATATTATATAACAATATATATGTATATATAATATTATATTATATACTATCATATATGTATATATAAAATGGTTCCCCGTCCCCCCACTTAAAACCGGATCGACGCCCCTGTATATATATATATATATATATATATATATATATATATATATTACTGTTCCGTGGTTTAGTTGCCCGGCGGCCTGGGTGTCACTCACCTGAGCCCTCTACTCGTTAAAATCTGGTAGTAGACGGTCACGTGACCGAACAGTGCGTTAATGATGGCAGCGAAGAAGAGCCAATCGGAACGTAGCTTTTCTACCTGCACACAAATTACTGGTAGCTTGGAACACACGGACGCCAGTTAATACAATTTACAAGTACATATGTGCCAATTACGGACCGACGTACTACGTACATATACATACATGCATACATGCATACATACATACATTTATACGTACATTATGTATATGCACACACATACATAAATACAGACATAGGTATATACATGCCAATGTGTATGCATGCATAAATACATACATATATACAAACATACACACACATATAGATATTTACATGCACACATCTGTTCTTACTTGCATTTGTACAGGCGTACGTGCGTATGTACAAAAATACATGTATATGCATGCACACATGCATGCACGCACACGTGCACACACAAGCTAGTTGTATAGTTACAATGACACCATCTATATAATTATATCTGACCATCAATTTATAAACCACCCAATGAAGTCGACACAGCCAAGTACCATGCAAGAATAACCCGAATACTTTACGCGCCGCTGCACAATTGGTAATCTTTTACAAACCTTGCCCAGGTTACCTGTTTTATACGTATGTAATGTTTGCCTAATCCTAAGTGCAAGCGTTCAGTTCACACTGAAAGGTATTATCTACAATGCAGTATCGAGTCGTCAAGAAGGCTCAGAGCACTTTCCACTGCACTCGATAGACAGACCTGTTCTTTCGAACATCATTGCGACACATTTAGCCAAAGTGCATGCAGCTACATGTGCGAACACTATTCGTTCACACACAACATGCATGCACTATATATATATATATATATATATATATATATATATGGCCAGCTTATCATGCATATAACCGAATGGACTTTAACAAAGTGTAGTCAACGCTAAGTTGTATATGATTCAAATCCTTAGCAAGCTTTACTACACCGTGTTTTCCACATGCTGTCGCCGATATCGGACAAATTGATAAATTTGATGTAAATCGGATCTCTAATTGGATCTTTAAAAATACCGTACAACAACACCTGATGATACCAGAAATAACACTTTAGTTTGATGTTAAGCTAAAAGCAAATTCTGCTGCTGATTGAGAGTACGAAGCACGAGCCACTGGTGAACAATTGCGCCCAGCAGTTTACGCTACTTCGCCCGTTCTGCTCAGTAAGCTTCAACGTCCAAATACCGTGAGACAACCGCACATCGGTCGGTGCAAACAGTTGCGTTGTTTGGAATGTCTAGATATGTTGGTCCCATCTTTATCTCTCTATTGACTTCTACTTACTGGGCCTTCAGTCAATAGAGGGGGGCCTAAGGGAGGCCGTCATTGTGCATTCGGTGTAACTGCCCAAACTATCGGATGCATCTTTGGCTGAGAATTTGACAAAATGGAGTTCCTTTGCAGGGATTCGGAGATTTTGTTCTGCCATTTCATGCCAGGAAATTTACTTACGCGCTGGATCGGGACCTCGGCAATGCTGGACAGAAAGCACCAACTGTCTGTAGTGTTTCTTCTGGAAAGAAACATTGCCGCTCTTGCTCTGCACGCCAGTATAACACACAGAGGACTACGGCACGCTGCACTGAAGCTGATGCATGAATACCACACAAGGGGTTAACAATTTGGGCAAGATGTGTGAAAGTTCGCCAACAACCACCACGCACCATCGGCCGCAGTTGATGACACAATGATTAAAAGAAACCGGTACCTACCTCTATGGCTAACTGTCGTGGCACGGCGATTGGTATCGAGCCGTGTTGCACAACCATATCGGCGATGATGGCCAACGCGACCCGGAAAATGACGAAGAGGAAATGCACATTCGGGTTCCTCAGTCCGGACGGCCGCATGTAGATGTTACCGCCGCGGACTCGCGGCAGCCCTTCGTCGGTGCCCCGCCGATCAAGCGGCTCTCGCACTCTCATACCAGTTGACATCATACTGTCCCTCGTGCTCCTGCGTGACAGCTGCTCCGGCCGAAAACTGGTCTCAGATGTTCTGTTCGAGACAGTTCCGCTCGGTATGACCCTGCCTCCGTCCACATACTGAGCTTCGTTGCTCGGGGTAGGCCAGTGCACAGATTGACCAGCAAGTGACCTACTTGGCGATGCTATCCCGCTCGCAGCACTCCTACGGCTCACCCCAGACTGACTCTGCAGTGTGCCCGTAGTAGGCCTACGTATGATCCCAGGCGGGCGAGAACCCGACGAATCCATTCCGTCGTCTTCGAAACGCGCGAATTATCGCCCGGGTCTTGTGCGTAACAATATGCATGGCGTAGAGAAATGGTAATGCTCCATTGATGCTAGATACGCTGCCGGTCGTCTTCAGTTAATACGGTTCAACCAACTTTGGATACGGCACTGTAGACAGTAAGACTGCCGGTAGTATGTTTATTGGCGGTGTCTCTTCAGTGCGCGCGCAACTAATAGATGTGTTACGTCATCGGTTATTGTGTAGCGGTGATATCTATTGGTATGCTCTATACGGTGTGACGTCTTTTAATTAGTTTATACCCTGGCAGTTGCGTTCTAATATACAAACTCCCTATTTTCTTTTTACAATGTCTGCATACGTTCAACGCTTTTGTTGATTGCATATTCATATATACACGACAAAAGCAAACACATAAAAATATGTAATTACTTTGCCAAAGAGATATTACAAGGCCCTATCAGCGACAACACAGAAAGAGAACGATCACAATAAATGTGCATGCACAACAACGGAGATTTGATGATGTCCACATACACTCAAAGGAGCTAGTTATTAGTTTCGCTTAACCGACTCTCGTCTCGGTAACATTGCCGAGATGATAGTCTGGTGACTTAGCCGTCTTTTGAATGGTAGGGCTAAAACATGTGCCACCCCACGGAACCTGTGTAATCGAGGCTAACCCTGCCATAATTCCGGCTTCATAAACAACTGCAAATTTGTATTTATCTTAATGTTTGTGTGAATATAAGTTTAATGTCGACTACTTGTAATAGTATGGTGTTATCTTATAAAAGTATATCCTTATTGAAATTTTATTTCATAGCTGGCCTGAGAACCAATCAGTGTCTCTTTCCTATTCTGGGGTAAGGCCGCCTTGGTTTTAACCTCGAGACATCCCTGAATGGCAGAGCATTACTCTACAAAGCGGATGTGAGCGGCTAAAATGTGCTGCCACCTCACGGCGGCTGGGTGATCGAGGCCGACGCATTATGCGATGCGGGTTACGATGGAGCTTATTCAAGCGTCACAATGAGAACGAGCACACGACGACAGGCTTCAAGTGCATAACTTTACAATCGAGCTGAGCTGGAGCGATAGAGACTAAAATCCAAAATTATCAGATTACTGCTATGCACGGCCGTGATGCACAGATGTTTTAATATATCACCTGCTCTGGGTTAAGATCTCAAAGTAACTCCACCTGGTGATTAAGACTAGAAGTGACCGTTACTCTATATTTGTAATTTGAGTTTGCAGCAGTTTGCGACACACTCGTGCATATTTATGCACACGCATGCACGCATGCACGCGCGCGCGCGCACACACACACACACTCACACACACACACACACACACAGAGGTCACCTTGAACGTAAACGTTTACAATTACAGAGCTGGGCAGCCTTGGTGAATCCACGTCTTACGTTGTCCACATTTTATCTATCCACTAGTCTCGCTTAACCGACTGTCGGTCGGCTGCATAACTACGCCGAGAAGAATAATATTATCCGGTGACTGAATAATATTATCCGTGTGGGACAAAACAATGCTGCTTTACTAGATGGATTCCGAAAGGGCACATAAAACGATACAAATATATGTCCCTATTTACAACAAGACAAATACCGTGTGCTGTTTTTACGTACGGTTTATAATCTTTCACGTGCTGTGAAAATACACATAAAATGTATGGTTGTATTTTCGACCAGCCCAGGAAACGAAACAAAGGCCGCTTTTGTAAAATATAATTTGCCCCGTCCCCTTCAGGCAGCATACGCGTGTGTCACGTGACCCGTCGAGATCAACGTTTCAAGTGTAAAACGGCTAATCATTAGCCTAGGTTACACAGGTACCGTGAGGTGACAGCACTTTTAAGCCCTTCAACTATGCCTCGAGAATTAATGAGCTGCAGTTGTAACCGCCAGATTAGGGTAGAGACGCTGATTGGTTCTCAGACCGAATTTGAAATAACAAATTAAATAACGATACCTTTTTAATCGGATAATGCTGTACTATAAAAACTATTCAAAATTAAACTTATACTAACACAAAAATAAATAGAAATTCAAATTTGCAGTTGTTTATAAAATAGGAATTACGGCGGGATTAACCAGTATCCGTGAGATGGCAGCATTGTTTGGCCTCATACGGACAATATTCAAAAGCTGGCAAAGGCACCGGACTGTCTTCTCGGCGTAGTTACGCAGTCGACCGCCAGTCGGTTAAGCGAGCCTAAGCCCAGGCTGACACGTAGCCTGACGCCCGCAGACAAACGACAGCTGTGCGTTCATGTCGTTTCATTTGTTTTTGTTCACTAGACGACACTTGAGCATTTAAGCGAGACTAGCTTATTCGAAGACCAGTCTGTGTTCTCCGAGGAAACGGCGGCCGTGCTGCAATGTGGTCGAGGAAGCTATTCACTCGAGCCACTGAGTGGTACTAGTGCGTGGAGACGTCCTCCCGCCACCCGGCGCAGGTGTTCCGGTTTACAGCGGATGGCCGCCATTAATGATAAACTCGTGGGAAGCCGATGGGTAGGATAGGGTGATGTGGGGTGTTATGTAACCGCTGCGATAGTAGGTTTGTTGATTAAAACATAATATTTATTGCATCATAAAAATACACACACACACACACACACACACACACACACACACACACACACACACACACACACACACACACACACACACACACACACACACACACACACACACACACACACATACACACACACATATATATATATATCATATTGTATTTATTATATTGTATTTATCTTATTATATATATATATATATACATATATTATATATTATCATATTTATATATATATATATATATATATATATATATATATATATATATATATATATATATATATATATATATATATATATATACATATATATATATATATATATATATATATATATATATATATATATATATATATATATTACATATACATACATACATACATACATACATACATACATACTTTACATACATACATACATACATACATACATACATACATACATACATACATACATACATACATACATACATACATACATACATACATACATACATACATACATACAAACAATATAATAGACGCCTCTATAGCATGGTCTGGTCTTGGCAACTGGATTGAAAATTATTACAGTTTTCGACTTAGATCACACTTGAACCTATTCCGGTCTGCCCACTGTTTTCTTAGCGTCTTACAATTGTGAACCTTTCGACAAGGAAGCTTTCTCCTAGGCATGTGTACGCAGAGGCACCAACACACGCAAACATACTTAACAATATGATGACATCAGCAAAGCGCTCGTATAAACTATTTATAAAAGTATGCACGCATACGGACGCACGCACGCACACACACATATACACGCACACAATATTATAAGCACGCATACACGTGCGCGCACACTCCACACACACACACACACACACACACACACACACACACACACACACACACACACACACACACACTCGCACACTGTTATACGCATACACACATAAACACACGCACACAATAGTATTCGCACACACACGAGCGCACACACACACACACTCACACACTCGCACACTTTTACACACGCGCGCGCACACACACACCACACACGCACGCACGCACACACGCACGCACACACACAAACACACACACACACAAACACACACACACACACATGCACTCACGCACGCACGCACGCACGCACGCACGCACACGATTATAAAGACGAACACAAACAAAACATGCTTAGAATTTGTTTTGTATAACAAAGCATATCTGGTCAATGTTAGGTCCATTCCACAGTTTGTCTTAACCTCTGGGGGAACTCTACTGTAGGTTCATCCTCGCCCGCCAGGTGTCGCTGTGACTGATTCGTCAGTACCAGCCCTTCTCTACTCCTGGTACACCTCTTTCAAACACTCCTCTTTTACCGTCAACCAATGAAATCGCCCACGAGGAGTGCAGTCGGCCTGCGGTCGTGATATAGCACGTGACAGTCACACCCTGCTCGAATAAAACAACTATTCGAATAGGGCGTTTAAGTCTCGTGCGCGAAAACGAGGCTGGGGCAGTTGGGGGCAGGAAATCCATTTTCTCCATGTTAACATATAGGACTTTCGTTTGTAATAATCGAACTGTTTCCAAATATCGTGTTTCAGTTATATCGTCCGAAGGATTATTACAAGCAGAAGCAATGGAACACTCTGCCCGTGACAATGATCATGAATTTTAATCGATTATTATGGTGGTTGCCATGGCATCGCCGGCTAGTACTTGTGTTTGGCGGTCTTGACTAATAATGAAGAGTGCCATTTTTCGCGCCATACAACCTGTTTGGGGGAAACGTATACTTGTGTTATGATTATGTACATTTAGACAACTTGTCAGATATAAGTGCTTATCGAAACGCCAACGTACAGCAAAGTAAAATGCAAATCCCATAAAAGACACATACGGCCTAAAACCGTGTTTATTTTCTGCACTACGTAAATCGCTATATGTTTATGATAGTGTGGTAAACTCAATATTAAATCGGACATTTAAGATAAGAAAGGTATAACACTAGATATTTAAGACCTGATTTTCCTAGTATTCATCAGTCGGAAACTATAATTGTCATACATCGTTAGAATATTATTCTTGTGTCCAGTCCTCAATCAGCTCCAGTCGCGCGGAGTCTCGCCATGTACCGTGACCCACTTACATGCCCTATACACAAAACTGTTCAGTCGCTCAGCGATCGGATGGATGGGTCGTTATACTAGAATTCCCCATAATTGTGTTCCCGTCTTCTAATTGGTGTGGATGTCAGCGTTGTTCTCACGAGTGAAGCATCACGACTGACAAAGTCAATAAACTAGTTCAACTTGTCTAAATCAAGCACATCTCTTAGGCAATTTGCCAGGGGTGGTCTGCGTGGAAAATAGCCCTGGCTTGCGAGTAGGTTGGGCTGCCGTTGTACCAACATTCATCTCCACGACGTGGCCTATAACGCTGCTTCTTTCCACTGACGGTTCGTCTATTTGATCTGCCAACTCCTCACGGGGTGGCTAGCAACCATCTGTTCGTAACGGATCACTGCAACAACTCGTTCACATCTACCTTTCTGCACTTAACGTCACACCAGTCAACTCAGCACGGGCATCGAAAAATATGAAACATTCTATATAAAGAATAGATATATTTCAGTTCTCGTATATTGGTTAACAACCCGTTGCAAGAGATTTAACGTCACCTTGCAAGATATGAATTCCAGTTACTCATTCATATATTTTGAATGAAATGGAGCAACGTAGATTGGACAAATCTATCTGATCAATGTTCAAATTGGCAGCACATGATTCGATTAAGAACCAGATGCTCTCCACCAGCAAGAAGCATCGTCCAGCACGTCAAGTAGCGTTAACATCGCTTGTAATTGGTCATCTAAATATTAAATAGATTCAGTAATGTTTTCCAAATCGTTCGCCCTCCCCGAAAAAGATAAAGTAGAGTGCAGTAATGGAATAGGTATCGCTGCAGATTTACTTAATGTTACTCATACACCACGGGAACAAACATTTCTGAACTTACCGATAGGCGAGTTTTAACAATGGGGCGCAACTACACCACATTGAGGTACAATGTTTTCGCACGCAGAAAAAACTGGGGGAAATGGCCCTCGACTACAAAAGATTTCCAGATTTTCCCTCGCTGAGTAGAACACGAAAAGGCAACGCATAACAGCGAGCGATATGTTTAGAATTCGAGTGGACCACAACGAATAACTATTTATTAATATTGTCTAAGGGAAACAATCTCCGCAAAGAGCCGCCCTCCCCCAAAGCGCCGCTTGGGGTATGCCCCCTACGTCCCAGCGTGAGTAACGTTATGGACACACTGGTTCATTAAAAATAACTGGGCAACTGGGGAGAAAAGACTAAAGGCCAAAATGTGTGTTTGATTTATCTCGTAGGCTCAGAGTTATCTGTGTTCAACAGCTGGCAAACACCATACGCTTCTCAGCTGGTTCTCTCCTCTCTCTCTCTCTCTCTCTCTCTCTCTCTCTCTCTCTCTCTCTCTCTCTCTCTATTCTCTCTCTCTCTCTTCTCTGTCTCTCTGTTTCTCTCTCGTCTCGCTCTCGCTCTCGCTCTCTCTCTCTCTCTCTCTCTCTCTCTCTCTCTCTCGCCTTTCTCTCTCTCTCGCTCTCTCTCTCTCTCTCTCTCTCTGCTCTCTCTCTCTCTCTCTCTCTCTCTCTCTCTCTCTCTCTCTCTCCTCTCTCTCTCTCTCTCTCTCTCTCTCTCTCTCTCTCTCTCTCTCTCTCTCTCTCTCTCTCCTCTCTCTTCTTTCTCTTCTCTCTCTCTCTCTCTCTCTCTCTCTATCTCTCTGTCTCTCTGTCTCTGTTTCTCTCTCGCTCTCGCTCTCGCTCTCGCTCTCGCTCTCGCTCTCGCTCTCGCTCTCGCTCTCGCTCTCGCTCTCGCTCTCTCTCTCTCTCTCTCTCTCTCTCTCTCTCTCTCTCTCTCTCTCTCTCTCTCTCTCTCTCTCTCTCTCTCTCTCTCTCTCTCTCTCTCTCTCTCGCTTGTGCGATGGTTTTCCTTTCTGCGCTGGTACCCTTTCAAGATATAAGGTTTATGCTGTGCTTTCATCTTTCATCTTTGTTTTCATCTTCCTCTTTAAATCATCGATACGTTACATTGCCCTCGGAATGAATATTGCGGGGGCTGAGTCTGAGCTTCAGCACCACACCGCTGTTTGCGAAACATCCACACATATATTAGCAATAACCAGCATGAGAGCTGCTTTTGAATGTACAGAACGAAATATCACATTCAAGACGGGAAAAACATTTTGTCTTTAACGATATGAAAGACCTGGGTATTCCTCACCTAGTGTCGCGAATCTTCGTTACGTATACCAACTAATTGACTTTAAGTCAGTCCGGATTACGCACATGTGTTCGATATACAGTTGTCTGAATGAGTAACTATAAAAGTTATATCATAGTATCGCCGTTCTTACCTAAACGTCCACTCTTGATTTCAAAAGTGTTGATTCAAATCGTCAAGTAGCCCTCGGGTGTCAGGGACACACCCCAAGAAGCCCCTATGTCGTACGGGGTAATCCATAGGTAGCGCAGTGCATACTTTGGCAGCAGTTTCGTACGTGACGATGTTGCGTTCTGTTGTAACGCACGCATTTTCTCATTATGTCACCGAAAAAGCTTTGTTTCTTTTTCATTTTAAAGTATATTAAACTACGTGCAAGACGTTTAGAGCATTTCAGGTTTCTATTATGATAGGCTCGCGATTTGCGGAGCGAAGACGAGTCATCACGAGCGTGACGGAATGTTTGGGACACTGTTGAAACAAAATATTAATAAATCCAAAAATATATCCCTGCAATAGGAGACCGGGCATGATGACTGACATAGGTGCGAAATATTTTTATGGACATTGCAGTATTTAAAATACGAAAAAGACACGTACATTTGATAATATTAAAAGTTTATGAAATCACAGTAAATTTGAAATATTTCAAGTGTCAAATATGGCCGTCATGTTGGATGTATGCATGATAAATAGAAACGTTTTAAAACATCTGGAAATACTACTATGTTCAATTCATGAGCATTGGAATGAGTTTGTGGCCATGTTTCCCAATTGTTACAAAGTCCCCCGGTCATCCGGTGTCATGGTCAACACACAAGTCCCCCGGTCATCCGGTGTCATGGTCAACAAACAAGTCCCCCGGTCATCCGGTGTCATGGTCAACAAACAAGTCCCCCGGTCATCCGGTGTCATGGTCAACAAACAAGTCCCCCGGTCATCCGGTGTCATGGTCAACACACAAGTCCCCCGGTCATCCGGTGTCATGGTCAACACACAAGTCCCCCGGTCATCCGGTGTCATGGTCAACAAACAAGTCCCCCGGTCATCCGGCGTCATGGTCAACACACAAGTCCCCCGGTCATCCGGTGTCATGGTCAACAAACAAGTCCCCCGGTCATCCGGCGTCATGGTCAACACACAAGTCCCCCGGTCATCCGGTGTCATGGTCAACCCACAAGTCCCCCGGTCATCCGGCGTCATGGTCAACACACAAGTCCCCCGGTCATCTGGTGTCATGGTCAACACACAAGTCCCCCGGTCATCTGGTGTCATGGTCAACACACAAGTCCCCCGGTCATCCGGTGTCATGGTCAACAAACAAGTCCCCCGGTCATCTGGTGTCATGGTCAACACACAAGTCCCCCGGTCATCCGGTGTCGTGGTCAACACACTAGTCCCCTGGTCATCCGGTGTCATGGTCAACGCACAAGTTCCCCGGTTATCCGGCGTCATGATCAACACACAAGTCCCCCGGTCATCCGGTGTCATGGTCAACACACAAGTCCCCCGGTCATCCGGTGTCATGGTCAACAAACAAGTCCCCCGGTCATCCGGTGTCATGGTCAACAAACAAGTCCCCCGGTCATCTGGTGTCATGGTCAACAAACAAGTCCCCCGGTCATCTGGTGTCATGGTCAACAAACAAGTCCCCCGGTCATCCGGTGTCATGGTCAACAAACAAGTCCCCCGGTCATCTGGTGTCATGGTCAACTCACAAGTCCCCCGGTCATCCGGTGTCATGGTCAACAAACAAGTCCCCCGGTCATCTGGTGTCATGGTCAACAAACAAGTCCCCCGGTCATCCGGTGTCATGGTCAACAAACAAGTCCCCCGGTCATCTGGTGTCATGGTCAACTCACAAGTCCCCCGGTCATCCGGGGTCATGGTCAACACACAAGTCCCCCGGTCATCCGGTGTCATGGTCAACAAACAAGTCCCCCGGTCATCTGGTGTCATGGTCAACAAACAAGTCCCCCGGTCATCTGGTGTCATGGTCAACTCACAAGTCCCCCGGTCATCTGGTGTCATGGTCAACAAACAAGTCCCCCGGTCATCCGGTGTCATGGTCAACAAACAAGTCCCCCGGTCATCTGGTGTCATGGTCAACTCACAAGTCCCCCGGTCATCCGGCGTCATGGTCAACACACAAGTCCCCCGGTCATCCGGCGTCATGGTCAACACACAAGTCCCCCGGTCATCCGGAGTCATGGTCAACAAACAAGTCCCCCGGTCATCCGGTGTCATGGTCAACAAACAAGTCCCCCGGTCATCTGGTGTCATGGTCAACACACAAGTCCCCCGGTCATCCGGTGTCATGGTCAACAAACAAGTCCCCCGGTCATCTGGTGTCATGGTCAACACACAAGTCCCCCGGTCATCCGGTGTCATGGTCAACACACTAGTCCCCCGGTCATCCGGTGTCATGGTCAACACACAAGTCCCACGGTCATCCGGCGTCGTGGTTAACACACAAGTCCCCCGGTCATCCGGTGTCATGGTTAACACACAAGTCCCCCGGTCATCCGGCGTCATGGTCAACACACAAGTCCCCCGGTCGTCCGGCGTCATGGTCAATACACAAATCTCCCGGTCATCCGGCGTCATGGTCAACAAACAAGTCCCCCGGTCATCCGGTGTCATGGTCAACATACAAGTCGCCCGGTCATCCATTGTCATGGTCCGAGACACGGCGACAGTGGAGTAGCGCTGACGCGCCAGTCCAACCACTCCAATATTAATGTCGTAATCATCAACTATTATCAACCAGCACGTATCATTTTTATGCAAATTAGTGCCGCCATTATTGGAAAATCTGTTTTCACTATATCTCAGCCAATATTACAGATAACTGACTAATAAGGTGTATACGCCGATATTATGAGGGTCAGCGACCATAATAAAACTATTGTTGACATATGGCTATGACAGTTTAATATCCAAATCAGTGTCGCCATTATTAAGAAATCTATTTTTCACCATATCTCGGCCAATATTGCACATAACAGCACAAATAAGGTGTCCAGACCCATGTTTTCATGGTCAGGGATCATCGAAGGACCATTCTTGAATTAACTACATGTGTCCCTGGCATGCTATGCATATTCTAAAGTGCCAGCATAACAAGTAGAAACGAAGTAGAAATTATAACACTTTGATAGGTTTAATGGAGGCTGTACGCACAAGCGCCGGAAAGAAATCAACACTGGGTGTGAAATTGGGGGAAGGGTAATCCGAGCAGGAACTTCAGCATCGCCACGATATTGCTTTTGTGGCGACGTGCTGTGGGTCTCCTGAACGGTCCACCCCTGAAACGACCGTCTGCACACATCCTGACGTTCGCCAAGACCACCTTCAAGCTATACAAAAACTCACACTTCTGTACACCGTCTTGATGCCCACGAAATTATACAGAGAGTCACTGAGATACATCCAGTTGCATCATCTTGAGGCTCGCAAAATCCATCTCAGCGATTGCAACAACAACAAAAACAGATTGCACCTCTTCCGTAAATATTCCCGCAGGACTGTTCACATCTCCAACTCCCCACCAAGCAAATTTAACCCGAAAACGTACAACCCCAGAGGGTTTATCCGGCCCCTACATACCATCAAAGGTGACCCCCAAACGCCCCCTTCCGGCATTTATGATAGTATTATCTGCTGGCCATGATAATTAAAAATAAGCTGAAATCACTGAGCAATGAGCCATTCACTCAACTTTGTATATACAATTATTTAGCGATTTCTGTTACATTTCAATCGCAAATGACGAAACATGTAACACGCCTATAGCTGTGGTCTACGTGGTGCTATATATGTGTGCGCCTACGGCTTAGACCTGCTATGTTAATGCGCGAGTTTTTTTTGTCGAACTGGTGAAACGTGTTGAACGGTTGTTAGACCCAATTAGCTTACTCGCTGGGCCTATGCTTGTGTCGTCACGATACATAGTTCTACTAACGATTTTCGTCATCTGCTATGCATTACTTGAAAATAACATTGGTCAGCCTGGCGCCATGAGGTGGCAACCATTTTGAAATCTCCCACTGGGCCTGGGCTCTGTCAGAGCGGTGTAGCATTTACATTTTTCCTGGGGTTATATACTATCCGGATGACGTTTCTGCGATAAATTTGAAATCAGCAACGTGTAGCGAAACGCAAAACGGACTGTTCGTTATGACGTATATAACCTTTCAGCAGTTATTTGTCGCAAATTAACACAAGGCAAACACATTTTGAGGCATGTTTTGATAGCAAGCGCAAATCAAGTGACTGCAGTATACCATAATCCGTGATTTAAACAAATGCAATATTGCCTACTGAAGAAAATGTTAAGCAACTCTTCACAATAATCACCATAGGAGGGTTAACGAACAGGCCGTGGTACTTACACCATAAATTATTTGCGTTTCGCTGCACATTCGTGATTTTACAATTATCGCGCATGCGTAGAAACGTCACGCGAACGAACTAATAAAAGCGTCATCTAAGGTGTTATTTAAAAAAGTTGTCACGTGTTTACAGCCTGCCAAATTGTGTGTGTGTGTGTGTGCGTGCGTGCGTGCGTGCGTGCGTGCGTGCGCGCCCATGAAGGGCATCTGTTAGTTAACTAATCAAGGTTAACGTGCCCTGTCATTGTTGGTTTAGATTTATAAGAAAAAACGTTAGGCTATCTACGATGCTACAGAGGACCTATGACACACACTGATGACATGAATGTAAGGAGATTTACACACAAAAAAACACTGCTGATACGAATAAATTATAGTTTAACACTGCGACGTTGGCGAGACGGCAAGCACAACAACGCCAATGTACAGCGCCTCCGATTCTGCGTAACTGTTTTCTGGCGACGCATTCGTGAACATACAAAACATTCCGCCTAGACCACATCGTGAAATTGCGCCACGGGCGCTTTGACATCAGTGCGACTGACACAATGACAGCCATCAGGCATCACAAGGCGCGACGGGTATTTGTTACGGAGAGATCAGATACAGCGCTTGATGTTGATAACAGCGCGAGCGACGTACGCGACACGTCCGCGCGCTCGTTGCCGCCAACAGTAGCGACCGCGTCTGCTGCGGCTCCGACGACAGACGAGCGTTTTATTATCGACTCATTACGGGCGCTTTTGCTGTACGGGTCGCCAAATTAGATTGTTACTCGGACCGACGCCGACGAAGCAAGCTTGGCCGGTGGTCGGGCGAGACGCAACGAACGCCGATCCTCGTCCGTGACACAATTACACCAATATCTGGCAGAGAGATAATCGCCCGCCAGCGTCTCCGTCCGTGTGCTCATCCCGACGACGTCCCCGCCTCTTAAGACGGCGCCCGCGGGCTGCATTAACGCGCGCGCGCTTCCAGTGGGCCGAACCAGCGTCAGCCCGGGAATCGCCGATGACGTTCCTGTGACGTGAACGTATCAGTCCCATCGACAGTCCGAGCGCACACACACGCGCACACAGTCGCTCGCGTGTTCGGCGTCGTCTGACCAGCCACGACACGACTCGGATACTAGCCGACGGGAACGGACGCTTGCGACGCCGCGCGGTCAATTTAAGTACGACCACGACGTTTGATCCTGACGACCTCCGACCCCTGATCTCCGACCTGTGACCCGAGCGAGCGCGCGCGAGCGGCGGCTGTGGCGGCGGCGGCTACCTCCGAGCGATGCCGTCTCCGAAGTTGCGCGCGAGGAAAGACGACGACCGCGAGTGCGACTTGGACTTGGTGGCCGGTCGCAACGGAGACACGAGGAACGATGTACGTCTCTGGACGCTCGGCAAAAGTAAGTCCCCTCTCGTGTGCACCTGCCAGCCTCTCCGTCGACGCCGCTGGCCTAGGCGTCCGCACCAAAGCGGGGAGCGCTAAATCTTAGCCAGCTGTAAGCCTTCGCTCTGTACGGTAGTGTAGTGTAGACCGACGAGCATGCGTACGTATCATGCAGGGTGACGGATTAGGCCACGGGGGTGACAAGCGACCGTTTTGCTGTGTTGCAGTGGGGCAGGTTCTGAGACGGCTGCGAGACATCAAGAAGAAGAAGGGACCCACAACGCCGTCTGATACAGGTAGGACAACCCTTATTAGTGGGGTCGAGGGCGCTCGCGCGCGCGATCGCGCGCGCGGGAAAGGTCACGTGAACGATGGCGTTCCGTCGTCCGCTCGTTCGGACTGGGGGACAGCGCGCGGTTAGCGTACAGCTGGGGGTAATTGACCCCCCACAAGCCACATGATAAAAGTGACCTGCATTCTTCAAAGGATTTTTCTGTATTCGGTGGCCTGTGGTTATTGTAATAGGCCTAGTTAGTCTAAATGTCAGTAGACGCACATACTATGTAAGGATGAGGCGTGAGTATCGTGTGTAGGAACAGAGTCAGAAATCCCAGATCCATCCTGCTCAATGCTACGGTCAAAAAGGGAAAGTTTTGATGAAATCCCAACCGTTATTGTTCCAAAATCAGTTTCATTTTGGAGCAGGACTGGCCAGACATTGCAAGAAAAAAACCGTCTAATCTCAGGGTCAGGTTTGGCACCACTGGCTAATAAATAACTCTTTTGATTGGGGGAGTCATAACTTCAAAACCCTTAGTAAAATTAGCCTTGGAAAGCAAGTTATCGGATTACGTTACGTGGATGACATATATGTTTCATTTTAATTTAGAACCAAACTGTAATTTTGCATATGCCATTGTGTTGCCTGATAATTATAATAATAATCATTATTAATTTAGCCTTAGGCATGAATTAGATGGGTCATAGTTAGAAGTTTTTACCAAAAAACTACACACAAATGGACTCACTTGTTGAAGTGGGTATGTGGTAGGTTCACTGTTTTTGTTTGTGAAATAAATCTGAAACGATACAAGAAGAAGCATCAAAATTAAGAGGTGTCTGTAGTTAACTCAAGTTCTTGGGGGGACGGAAATAGTCTTACAATGCTTCCTTGACCAGTGGATGTTCCACAGAGGAGAGTCTGGGAGAGGGGGCAAAAACCTCCTTTTGCACCCTTCTTGAGGCAGGCCAAAACCCTGTTTTGAGGTTCCCCAGAAAACGTACTTCAGTTGGAAAATCATTCACTATAAGCAGGAATGGAGGGAGTGATGTTAACAAATTTGATGCTGAAATCCACTGAATGTGAATGCACTGCACTGGAAACTCATCGGGGGGGGGGGGGGATTCTAATTGTGTAAGGGGCACATAGCACTAACACCGTAATAGTGGGCAAATTCCAAAGGATTAGGGGGAGCATCCGCCCAAATTGTCAGCTGTTAGATAGGACTCCCAGAATGCAACACCTCCACCATTTACCAATGTGGCACCTGTGCTCGATCCATAATTACATGCCCTAGACACCGGGTGGAGCTAGAGTAAATACTGTGTATTAAACATCATTGTGCCTAAGTAAACATTGACGGGTTGGTCCTGCTGAGATCACGTTTATTGCAGGCCACGTAGGAGCAATTACGTTTTGTGAACGATTTAGAAATATCGATACGGCAGTGAGGTGGATAATTAATTATAATTTATGTATGGGCAGTCGGTGACATATGACTGTGTACGGTTGATTGTAATGCATGCAGTGCTCTCTAGGAATATTTTTGCATGTGGTGAAACGCAGTACTAGAGCATCAAAGTCTCAATCTAGATAACCCAGGTTTGTATATTGGGCCGATGAGTGAAACACTGGGCAAGTTCATTTGCTCTATGTCAGTACAATTCACTCAGCTGTACAAAAGAGTAACTGGCTACAGATGATGATAGAGATGTTGTTATGCGAATAAACATCATGCATTAATTGCGGCATGGCTAATGCTTCCCTGAGAAGTTGAGTTGTTGATTGATGGAAGAAGTAATGTGGGGAATAAATGTAAGGCAGTTCGTTGTGCTAGACTTGATAGAGTGCTACATATGAGAACTTAAACGGGATCTGAAACGCTTGAACTTCCATTGTCATAACATAAGAACATACCATGATTTTATGAGCACAGAGCCACGGTGTATTTTATATATTTGTTTGACTTAAAAGCTATACAGTAACTCTGTGCTCATCAAATTATGGTCACGCATCAAAATGGTGTGTTGTTACGTTTGGGCTATGTTGTTAAAGCGTTCCAGCCCCTCTTTAACAATGATTGTAGGGATATTCCAAGTAAACTAGGGTGTTTGTAAATGGCCTAATTAGAGTAAAACCATCCGAACAAGGTGAAATATTTATCTTTGTGGTGCCTGTGCTTGATACGCTGTACTAGAGCCTGTACTCGCATGGACGTGATCTGTTGGTTATATGTATGTGTACATGTATGTATGGGTGCATGGTGGTTATGTAATTCCATGAATGTCTAACATGACATACATGTGAGTGACAGCATAATAAATCATTATAAAGTATTACTGTTACAAGATAACACATATGTTCTGATATTATTCTCAAAAAGTTTGTAAGTACTTGTAGGCCTGGTACCAGCGTTATCTTGAGATCCATCTACTGTCAGTTGGATGGGTAAACATTGTTTTTGGACAGGTAAAATGTATGGTTGAGCAGGTAAAAATTTAAGTAGCCAAAAAGATTATTTTAATCATGTTGTCAATTATGGGTGTTATTCTTGTGCTTGCTTGATTAAATATTTCTGGATAATATTATACATATACACATCTAGAACGGTCGTATGCATGTTCAGATACACATGTCATTTGTCTAACAGGACATTCTTGTTCCAGCCAAAATTGGATTAATCAGTTATTTGCTGCTATATTTAGAAGTACAGTCTGATCAGTATGTCTAAGTACTGTCATATCGTACTCGCACCTCTGGCAAGATTGATGCGCTAGCCATGCAAAACAATAAAATTAAACAGCAACTACAAAATGTTGGTTCTAAAAATAAATTTTGGCTGTCAAAATAATATATTAATTTACTACAATTTAAACACTAATAATAATAGTATAATAACTTTATTGTTACATATATATATATAAATATATATATGTATATATATATATATATATATATGTATAGATATGTATATATAATGTACGTGTAGTTGCTCGACAATAGTAAAGTGATAATTACATAACTGAGTACATTACACAATGTAACAAAAAGTTATTATACAATTTAAAAACTAATAAGATCGTTAACAAAAAAGACAGACTTTCTAGCCATTTTCTCCTGACATTGACCAATACACTGAATTGTCATTATCATTTTAAAAACACGGGCTCTGTCATCAAACCCATGATGACATGTCAAAACGTCTTGGCATGCCCAGATGGTAAGATCTCAGATGAATCAAGTGCTGACATGTCCTTGGTGTAGTAGCAGGGCTTTATGCAGGACCAAATTATTGGCCAGACACATCAATTGGTGCACACATGGATGTTAACTGTCAAGCCAGTGTACAAACTTTAAAATGTGTCTGATGACCTGAAATGGACTACAAATACACATGTGACACCACTTACACCCATTACTCAGGCACAACTGACACTATCTATGGTTTTTGAAGACTTTTTGCTCCTTAATTTTTTTACCTGTCCACCACCCATCCACCCATATTTCTACCCGTCCACAATGGTTTTTACCCGTCCAAATGACGGGTGGACGGGTCTCTGCATAAAGCTATGTGTAAGTAGTGAGTTAGTTAGTTTCATGGCCTCGGAATAAACAGAATTGGAACCCGGTGATTAAAGAGCTCCTATTATTGTGCTCCTCCTTGCGTGTTGCATGCTGATCGAGTGGCGTGCGAGGGGAGCATATGGTAGGGAGACAATGTTTACTTGTGGCCGTTGCTGCGGTGGAGATGCGGGGCCCCTCGGCCGGCGTGACTCGAGATCAATCATGCATGAGTACACGCGTAGGTGAGCAGTCATGCGTGATGATGTTCCAAGAAGGTCAGGAGGATGGATTATTTACGTGTGTGCACGTGCGCGCGTGTGTGCGTGGGTGCGCGCAGTCGTGCAGAAACGTGTAATTTGTTGTAATGCTTCCGACTGCAGAGACAGCTGTAAGTACACGTCAAACTTAGGGCTGTACTTACCATCTTTTCGTGAAATTATGAAGTACCGTGATGGAGAAGTACCATGATGACAAAGTGTAGAATACTGAGATGATTAATACTGCCATGAACAAGTGCCATCAGAAGTGAAGCATCCTGAAGGCAAAATACCACCATAATGAAGTACCACAATGATGAAGTACCACAATACTGAAGTACCATAAAATGAAGTACCATAAAATGAAGTACCATAAAATGAAGTACCGTAAAATGAAGTACCGTAAAATGAAGTACCGTAAAATGAAGTACCGTAAAATGAAGTACCACATGACACAATGATGAAGTACCAAAAAATGAAGTACCATAATATGAAGTACCGTCACAATGAAATACCATCAAGTTGTCCTACCATCATTATGAATGCCATCAATGTGAAGTACCATCATGATCAAAACATCGTCAAGTGATGAAGTACCATCACGACATAGTACCATCATCATGAAGTACCTTCTTAGTGAAGTATACATCATGAAGTGTTATCATAACGAAGTACTGTTATGCTGAAAGAACATCTTGACAAAGTACTGTACTATCATCAGGCAGTACCAATACTATGACATACCGTGATGTACCTTCAAAATGAAGTACCTGGGTACCATCATGTTAAAGTATACTACTTCAAATTTGCTAGGGATCACTATTTAGGGCAATATTACATTTTTCGGCATGGGTATCACACACAAACTGAAAATGGCATGTATTCGAGGATGTGTTTATTTCCTGAATTTCATTACTGTATACCAAATTTGAACAATAGGTAACACCAATGAAATTCAGGAAGTAAACATGTCCTCGAATACATGCCATTTTCAGTTTTATTATACAGTGATACCCATGCCGAAAAATATATTGCCCTAAATAGTGATCCTAGCAAATTTTGAGTACCGTAAATCCTGTATTACTAGCCGCGGCTACTATTACAGTAGTGTGTAGCCGAAATGAGGGCGAAAACGCCAAAGTTGGGGTGCGGCTTTTAATACAGTAATTTGCTGAAACAAATTGGCATTTGGGTCACAGAATTGTCTGTATAAATGTGAAAAACTTACTGAAGAAACGAAGCCGGTTTTATAAATAACAGAATGTATTACAATTGCCACTTGTGCTAAACAAATGATATAATACAGTTAATGTCCATAAAATGTTCAGATTCAACGAGCAGAATATGAAAACATGTCACAGTTAAACTCCACAAAAGTCCCTTTCATCGTCGCCGTCAAAGAATGCCTTGGCTAGGTCGGGGAAGGGTCAACAGCTCCGCGGCGCCATTTCATGTATCCATTTCAACTTTGGCAACAGGGGTAGTATAGTTGAACATAACCACATGACAAAACACATATCAGTAACACCATTATCCAACCACTAAGGTACCAGCCACTATATTATTGTTGTTCCTAACAGCTCTCCTCTCATAGAGGCAGAAAACCGCGTGTAAATGACTGCTAACAATGTCGTGACATTTGATGGTAGTGATAATGTTTATGTGTACTGACACGTTGTGTGGCGTTCAACGTTTCTATGATTTGTACAGCCAGAAACAGTCGTTTAATCGGTAATAAACATTCACTGCGGGGGGATTATTCCGTTGCACAGATATTGCCTAACATTCCATTTATCTTCCACACTGCACGGATAAACACGTCAACGTTTCTGGCTTTTCTTACATGATGGACTTCGGTATTTGGAAGATTTGTTCTGTGGAAAATGTCTTGGCCTAAGAGCCAAATGCATATCAGTGACAATTAATTATTGGTCAGTTGTCTGTGACATGTAGTATGTACAAATTATAGCTGTGGTGGTGTCTACAAACATGACTTTGAATTCAGACAGATTAATTTGTGAAATTACATCCTGAATCATAGCTTTATGCAGAGACCCGTCCACCCATCATTTGGCCGGGTAAACAATATGGCGGATGGATGGGAACTGGTAAAAAAATGAAGGATATTGTCAGTTATGCCTTAGGCGTTAATGCAAATGGTGTCATATGTGTGTCCATTTCAGGTCATCAGACACATTTTAAAGTTTGTAAACTGGCTTAACCGATTAGCACTCAAGTCGGGCATTGACGGTCACCCCGAATCTCCTCCGGCCAGCGAATACAGTACAGCTTTTTAATTCGGTTTACATGGTTGCATCTAGTGATTAAGAGATGCAATAAATGCGACAGTATTCTGTATCCTTTGGCCAATTGAATGTTTCTTCATGTCTAAAGAGAATGGTAGATTAATATTTTAGGACTTTAATTAGTGCATTCAGAATACAATTTCATGAATATATTTGGGTGTCTTGGTTGGAATTCTAAGTCATGTTTATTGAAAATACATGGAGCCATAATTTTTATATAATATATAATATATACTTTAAGCATCCTTTTCTGACTGTACAACCATAATTAAATATCACTGTCATACACAAGGGAAACCTTCACGTAACAAGTCTTCCTAATACAGAATAATGTAAGAAAAGACAATTATTGACCTGTTTACCCACACAGTCGAAGATACAGTGGAGTCTACAGCAATATCAGTGCAGCTAACTAATCCCACGCAATGTTCACAATTTCGGTCAAGGAAGTGAGACGTGTGTTTGCGTGTGTGTTTTACAGCTTGCATGCTAACATGCATGCATCGTCAAGTCATTTGCGGGCAGCATGTTTTGGAGCTTATCCAAGGAAGCCGTTTGGTGCGTGTTTGGTTTAATTTTAGCCTGCTTATCGCCGTCGCTTCGACAGAGTAACGTGGACGACAGATGAAGATGTTGTAATCAGTGTCGTGTTTGGGTGTTATTATAATTGGATTCAGTTACATTGTCCTGTGTAGGAGGACGATGAGTTCCAATAACGGATGGAGTCATGAGTTCTCGGTACACAAAGTCGTTGTTTAAATGCGCTTGCGCAGCTGTCATGGTGAACCTTGGTCCAGTTCTCGTGTTCTGCATTGCTTTGGGTGACAGCTTTATAAATGAATACCTAGCTGTAGACAGTTATGGATTTTTTTGCTGAAATTGCAGCATGGTTGAATACTTCTCAAATGCACTGAGATGGTGTTTGATTGAACAAGTATATATATCATGTATTTAATATTATATGGAACGAGAGACAAGGAAGGATGGAATGACAGATGAGGAAGAGTGAAATGACAACTGTTGAAGAGTGGAATGACAGCTGTGGAAGAGTGGAATGACAGTAGTCGAAAGGTGGAATGACAGTTGTCGAAGGGTGGCATGACAGTTGTCAAAGGGTGGAATTACAGATAAGGAAGGATGGAATGACAGACGAGGAAGGACGGAATGACAACTGTAGAAGTACTGTAGAGTATGTGGAAGAGTGGAATGACAGCTGGGGAAGGGTGGGATAATAACTGGAAGGGTGTAGTGACATCTATGGAAGAGTGGAATGACAGCTGTGGAAGAGTGGAATGACATATGTGGAAGAGTGGAATGACAGCTGTGGTGAAATGGTAGAATGACAGCTGTGGAAATGTGCAATGATGGCTGTGGAAGGGTGGAATGACAGCTGTGGAAGGGTGACATCCAATGCCCATGGAGCTATTCCCTGCTGTCCAGTCCTGCCGTCCATCCTGCCGTCCAGTCCTGCCGTCCAGTCCTGCCGTCCAGTCCTGCCGCCCAGTCCTGCCGTCCAGTCCTGCCGTCCAGTCCTGCCATGGTGTGGCACAGTCTCTGTCATCCTGAGTCGAGACAGGAGCTGGTCGTCTGTCAGTCTCCTGATCAGTAACAAACTACTCAACTCTCCGAGGACTGATTCATTTAATCATGTGTCATTCCGGTCCCACAACAATTTAAGGCGGCTACGGGGGACGTGTCACAACTGCAGAAAGACCGCATGAATCGTGCCGGAGTTGCTGCGATGATAAATGATCTCGCGGCGTTCTTTGTGTTCATTTTGCTGCCCAGCGCATTGAGGATATTATGGGCCGAGATTGTGTTTTATAGGTGGGTGCCAAGCACAATGCGATGCTCCCAAATATTTAACGTCCCTATGCGATACTACCATAATGATTGTATATTTAGATGTTATCTGTTCAGGTATCCTAACAATTGGTAGAAAGTACTTAGCTTTATGTATCGTATGTTTTTGGTCATCCCGTATTTGTTTTTATGGGTACAAATACATACAGTACATTGTGACTGTGTTTTTAACAAAATATATTCTTTGTGGGTTGTGTATGTGTATTTCCAGTCCACTGAGAATTGTATTATCGTTATTGAGTTTTCTTTTTATACGTCATTGCCTTGTTGGACAACGTTTTGCAGTATCTTGCTATACAACATTTCCCTTTGTAAGGTTTCTTCTTTTTGCACAAATTGTGCCTCTAATAAATTGGTAAGTAAGTAAGTAATTTATTTTCGGAATCGCATACATCGTACAAATAAACATAATCAGCAAATGTGAAAATATATGATATAGTCCACGCTTCCCGGTTGACATCCGAGCCAATTAAGGCTGTAGCTGGTAAAGTAATGAGGATAATACAATATGAGGAATGCTTCAAAAGAAGAAATTGGCCGCTGTCCAACCCATCAATAATTATATAACCTATGTAATAGTAATTTAAAGTGTTGAATAACAATTACATTTCAAATTTATACCTGATTTGATGTCACAATAGTTATGTAAAGTAATATATTGACTTATTAAAAATAGTGCAGACATAAGGTTAGACCAACTGCAATTGGTGTTACCAGTGTGAGCTATAATGTGTCAAGTAATTTATTACTTAAAAATAAATGGATCCTGGATAATCTACACTTTTTTTAAAATCAAATAATGATCTTGTAGCCTGCTAGGGTTAAATGAAATGTGAAAATGGTGCACACTGTGACTGCACAAGTCAGTCGCTTTACGATTTATACGCGATCGCAATTCTAGGTTGATGTTACGGCTGAGTAGTGATAGGTAATATTGATTGGACAGGTAGAAGGTGATTAATCAGGTATGCATTATTGAATGAGTAGGAAATGGTGATGCAGGTAATGTGCTGTGTATGGATCTTTCAGAATTGACTGTCATAGTATACGTCGGGCTATGAGGTAATGAGAGGTATATGTTTACCACACTGTAAAGGGGGTCTTGTTTCCCAAGGTAGATGGATGGTGATGTATTTTCTGGCGTGAAGTAGGTCACCTAATGTGTTAATATGTGACAGTGGGTGATTCCAAATAGTGTGTTGGTTGCATAAATTAAATATTTAAAAGTGTTTTTTGTCACATTCTGTCCATTTCTGTCATACTGATGCAGTGTCCTTGCGAGGGACTGGGGGTATGCCTTGTTGTAAAAATAAAAATATAAAAATGTGGTATTAGTAAAAAGGTAAGTATATATGCAGCGCAGTATCCAATCCTCGGGATTGCTCAAAGCGCTTTACACTTCCCTGACAGATCTGTTCAATCAGACACCATCTCAACTCTGGGAAACATCCAGCCAGATGCTGCAATTAAAGTGCGAAGGCTGCTCGTACACATATCCACCACTGTCTATAGCCAAGTACTCATTTATACACTGAATGAACTGGAGCAATGTAGAGTGAAAAAAACTTGCCTAATGTTCGACACAACAGCACAGAATTTGAACCCGGGTCCTCTTAGTCGAGAGTTAGAAGCTCTACCCCTGAGCCATACTGTGCTCTACTAATGTGTGTTAGTATTTAAAAAAGTGACATTTTGTTTTCACAGCGTCAGTGTAGTCATGTTTAGTCATGTGTGTAAGCTAAAGGTTTTGGAGACAGTGCCACAAATATTCAGAACTTTACATATTGTCATAAAAAACTCATACTATTACAGATCTTACAAAAACAATATTTCTTCACAAATCTGAAATCGGTAACAGCTATGGCTCATAAACGTTAGTTAGTTACATCCTTGAATCACAGGAGAGGACCCATTACCCTGCATATGTCTAATCACTGCGGAGTTGTTCCAAGGTAGCAAATTCACACAATTTATATCACTGTTTTAATTCACAATAAAACCCAGTGACAATTCGCTTACAAACAATTACATTATTATTACAAATGATACAAGTACAGTTGACCGGTCTGACTGTAATGTACATTTATTGATACGTTTTGAGTCATAATTTGCTAAGCTAAGATTAATATTGAGCGGTGTTGCATAGATCTTAATTGTAAGCGCGTTCTCATGTACATTGCTGATGTAGGTAGGAATTGTTTAGTGGATGGTTAATCACAGAACTAACGATCACTTGGAAATGGTGTTCTTTCCGTGCTGTGTTTTGCTATGGTCCCTAATTATCAGAAGTGATAGCTGCTCCCTATGTCTTGCTGGCAGCTGCATCCTTTGGGACCAAGTCCAACTTCCCTCTTTCTAAATGTCAAAATATGCAGGAGAATTGTAGAAGACACGTTGCCCTGCAATTAGGTTAGGTAACATACAGCAAAGAACGAAGGCTGTATATTAAATATCACAATGCATTTCCAGTGCTGGTGAAGTTGTCTGTCTGTCTGCTGAAATCTTTCAAAGTGGACAACAGTTGTGTTGCTGTTTGATGATCAAAACTAGAATCGAGAGGTATAATAATTTTAAATGTATAAAATGTAATGCTTTTTATTTTGAAATTGTTTTTGTAGTATTTGATCATAAGCCTGTTCCATGGACAAGCTCTCCACCTCAGATGACACCCAAGGTCAAACTCTCCACCTTAGATGTTCCATGCCAAATATTCTACCTTATATGTCTCAAGGTCAAACTCTCCACCTTAGATGTTCCATGCCAAATATTCTTCCTTACATGTCTCAAGGTCAAACTCTCCACCTTAGATGTTCCATGCCAAATATTCTTCCTTATATGTCTCAAGGTCAAACTCTCCACCTTAGATGTTCCATGCCAAATATTCTTCCTTATATGTCTCAAGGTCAAACTCTCCAGCCTTAGATGTTCCATGCCAAATATTCTTCCTTATATGTCTCAAGGTCAAACTCTCCACCTTAGATGTTCCATGCCAAATATTCTTCCTTATATGTCCCAAGGTCAAACTCTCCACCTTAGATGTTCCATGCCAAATATTCTTCCTTATATGTCTCAAGGTCAAACTCTCCACCTTAGATGTTCCATGCCAAATATTCTTCCTTATATGTCTCAAGGTCAAACTCTCCACCTTAGATGTTCCATGCCAAATATTCTTCCTTATATGTCTCAAGGTCAAACTCTCCACCTTAGATGTTCCATGCCAAATATTCTTCCTTATATGTCTCAAGGTCAAACTCTCCAGCCTTAGATGTTCCATGCCAAATATTCTTCCTTATATGTCTCAAGGTCAAACTCTCCACCTTAGATGTTCCATGCCAAATATTCTTCCTTATTTTGTCTCAAGGTCAAACTCTCCACCTTAGATGTTCCATGCCAAATATTCTTCCTTATATGTCTCAAGGTCAAACTCTCCACCTTAGATGTTCCATGCCAAATATTCTTCCTTATATGTCTCAAGGTCAAACTCTCCAGCCTTAGATGTTCCATGCCAAATATTCTTCCTTACATGTCTCAAGGTCAAACTCTCCACCTTAGATGTTCCATGCCAAATATTCTTCCTTATATGTCTCAAGGTCAAACTCTCCACCTTAGATGTTCCATGCCAAATATTATTCCTTATATGTCTCAAGGTCAAACTCTCCAGCCTTAGATGTTCCATGCCAAATATTCTTCCTTATATGTCCCAAGGTCAAACTCCACCTTAGATTTTCCATGCTAAATATTCTACCTTATATGTCCCAAGGTCAAACTCTCCACCTTAGATGTTCCCGATGGCCAGGCTCTCTATCTTACATGTTCCATAGTCAAGATCTCCCCACCTTAGGTGTTCCAAGGACAAATTCTCCTGAATGAATAAGTCTTGATAACACCAGAGACTAGAAGATGAAAAGGTGAGAACAAATAGAACTTTAAAACATCAGTGATCATGGAGATATTTATTGATATATTTTCTGTATATCTAATGAAGACAACACACATCGAATGTGAAAGTTTATAAACAGTGTAAGTATGACTTATGTGAAATAACAAATGACCTGAATAAACGACTATAGAAGAAAAGGCTATATGTAAGGATTGCCAAGCTGTATGAATGAATGTACTGTGTTTTATTTTACAAAATATTGACAGATATCTCATCAGGCTGTGTTATACGTAGAAAGAAAATATGGTCTCGATTATCAAAAAGTTACTTGTCTACTTGAAACTATGATTGGCAGTCAGTCGTGTTAAAATCTTGTTAAATTTGGTTGAATCGACCTGTTTTCTGTATAATCCAGGGACCAGTTTCATAAAGCCGCTTAACTTTAGACACCCTGTTTCACTTTAGCTGCCGCCTCTGCCGTTCAAATAGCAAATGACAAGCTGTGATGAATGTAAAAGATATCCATTAAAAATAATAAGTTGAGAGTTGTTGTTCTCTCTTGGTGCTCCTCAGCATGTCTGAGAAGCATCAATGAACTTGGGGAGCATCACGTAAATATTTCAACTAGCGTAAAGTTACCCCTACCAAATACATGGCGCGGCTTAAGTGCAACTTATTATGGAGCAGACTCGTGAGATGCAACTAGCGTAACTTTACAACATTTTAGGCTTTCGATGAGCTATCGCCCGCTATGACGTCGTAAGTAGGCTTTATGAAACCGGCCCCTGTGCCAGCCTTTTGACCTTATTTGGCCTAGCAGTGTGTCCAGAATAGGTTCATGTATTAAAGAATCAATGAGGTAACAGGTAGTTCACTAGCACATGTATGTATGCATGTGTGCACGCATGCGTGTAACAAATGCCTATTGGACAGGTTGAATACTGATTTAGTCTAATCATGCAATTCCTTTCACCCAACTTCAACACAATAAAGTGGTGGGGTGGGTAGGAGTGGGGTGTGGTGTGGGTGGTGGATCGGTGGGTGGTGGGTGGTGTGGGTGTGGTGGGGTGGGGTGGGTGGTGGTGGGTGGGGGGGGGGTGGGTGGGGGGGGGTGGGGTGGGGTGGGGGTGGGTGGGGTGGGGTGGGGTGGGGTGGGGTGGGGTGGGGGGGGGTGGGGTGGGGTGGGGTGGGAGGCTGCCCATTAGTTGCTGTTGTAAACAAATTGTCAGACTGCTCTGATTACTTCCTGATTGTGTGCTAACTAACCACAGCAGACATTTACACAGCTTGTGTGTGTTTAAGTCAGTGGCAAGATGATGTAGGAATCTACAATAATTGACCAATCAGTGCTGTTGTACCACTTGTGTGCAGTCCTTCAATCATGGCCGTCAGAAAATTACGAGCTGGACTATGGCTACGATCCAATTATGAATCAAACCGTACCAACCAGTGGTTTGCCATTGCAGATTGTACATTTGGTGGGTTTTTTTTATCCGTGTTTCAGTTTCGATTCATTGACAAAAATCAAAATGTAGACATTTTGATAAGAAACACTCAAATATGTTAACTTTTGGATCGTCATAGTTTATTCAATATGGCCGCAAGTGATATACCTCTCCATCAGTCTGTAAAGGTTACAACATATTTGGGCTGTTGGTACAATATAACATGTAATTTATACTATAACATAACAGTACAATAAAAACAGTGCAGTGCGCACACTCACTCTAATGGGGCCTGTCATCATCCACTGCTCATAAAATATTCATATAATGTACAAACTATTACAAGAACAGCTGTTTTCCAAAGGGTGGTCACAAAAATAACTAACTGACCTTGGATTTGATGATTTATATGATTGCGTCATAGAGACTGCAGGACATGGATGTATGTCGTTGTATGTGTACCTGTGTGTGTATGTTAACATGCGCATACACATGCATGCACACTGCATGTGTACAATGTATGCCTGTGTGTTGCGCTGGATGTATGTATAGACACAGTATATAGCATTATCTACACACTGAATGAACACTAACACACAAAAACAATCATGCTTATATAACGTATGCACAGAAAACAAGTAACACACACACTGATACACACACACACATATGCACATGCACAATGTACAGGCACAACACGCACACACACACACACACACACACGAGCACACATGCACAAACTAATACACTTAGATATGCACACTCACATGGACATGTGCAAACACACGGACATACATGTGAACATACGCATGCATGCACACACACACACACGCATGCATGCACACACACACAACATACAACAACACACACATACATACGACCACACAGGCCAGACACACGCACACGCACACGCACACGCACACGCACACGCACTCACATACACATACACATACAACCATATAGGCCAGACACACACGCACACACGCACGCACGCACGCACGCACGCACGCACGCACGCACGCACCACACACCACACACGCACACGCACACGCACACGCACACGCACACGCACACGCACACGCACACGCACACGCACACACACACGCACACCACACACACACGCACACGCACACGCACACGCACACGCACACGCACACCACACACACACACACACACACAACACACACACACACACACACACACACACAGACCAGACACACACACACCCACACATACAATGTCAGTCTTACCCTGTCGCTGTAGTATGTAAATCAATGATGGTAACTGACTTAAATTCTCATCTCGCGTCGTTTTGCGACGGACACTGACGCTGACACGTTGCATACGCACAAGAAAAATGGGAGCCAAGCACCATGGGCCCGGTGATTAAATGATCAATCGTCTTGCTGGGACTCCTATCGATATAACCAGGCTTCTATTTATAGCCAGCGAATCCGACGGCTTTGTTGGCACATGTAATGATAGTTACTGTCCAGATTATGTCATCCTGCAGCCTGTCCTTTATACCTTGAAAATTGTCTGAGGTTCCCGTGCTTGTCATCAGGGCAGCTTTGTGAACCTGTCGACCTGGACTTTATGTAGGATAAAACAAAATTCCAGTCACACTATTTCGGTGGACACGTGTATGATAATGTATGTACATACAAGCAGTGAAGATGCATTTATGACCTGAATTAAACTACACATATGTTTGACACCTTCCTGTACTTTCCAGGCATAACGGACAATATCTGTCATTTTTGAAGGCCTTATTTTGCTCCTTATTTTGGTACCCATTTGTACCTACCCGGTGATTATTTTATCCGTCTACAACAGCTTTTACCTGTCCAAATGACAGGTGGACAGGTCTCGGCATAAAGCTATGTTGTTGATGAATAATCAGGTCGCTTTGCTTATGTTCCGAAGGCAAACGAAAACATTCAGGGCATAGGCACATAATTGGCACATTTGTGACACATTTTTGCATTGATTGGTTTGAAGTTGGCTGGCTGACACACCCCAAACCACAAATTGGGACCGAGGATAACTGATTCTGTGCACTTCCTGCTAATGATTGCAAGGTTCATCGTAATCTGGTATTAGAACATCACCAGACATGAAATCAATGGTATTTATAGGCGTGCTTGTTAGCGTGGATTAGACTTGCATGGCAGTATGAATTGGTCGAACTCATTGGTAATTAATATTTAATTTAAATCTCGCATAAGTAGATCAGTAACGTACTGTAATTGATTTCTTCTAAGCACCTCGCTTGATGAGGCCTGCATTGGGTCAGGAGGGTTGTCTCTGTGTCGTACTTTCAAGAACCGCTACTTGAAATCATTGTGTTGAAGTTCACCAACCAATGAAATACGCCAGAGATTTGACGTACCAACTAATTATATCATCCGTAATTTACAACCTCATGTGACGGAGAGTAATTTTGTTTTTGCGTTGCACCAAACGCGTAGCTGTTAATCAATCGGTACATCGAGTTACGTGTGGAGGTGTTAACTTTATTAGCACAATTAACCTATTCGAATGTGCAGCATTATATACGTAGAGGACACGCGGACATGCACACGTGAATGCGTGTGTGAGCGAGTGGATCCCGGCGTTATGCAGGCACTGCGTGTGTCAATCATGCAAGTTATGCCTTTGTGCAGCGTTGAGCAATGTCAATTAGATTGCTCATTAGCCTGTCGTTTATTTAATTAGTCCTGCTCGTTTTAACAGTTGCAGCAGCAAACTGGCTGTGGTTACTGCCAGGCGCCGGTTCAATCGGTCACTCACACTGACCATGTAACTACGGCAAAATTCATAAAATCACACCAGCTACACAGTTAACAATAACAAAATTGCACTTGATATACAATCAAGGGATCATTTCATAAGTTTATGAAAGAAGTTTAACGCGGATTTTACAGCATAGGACTGGTTTATTGATGCCACATAAGGCAGCGATAAAAATAGGTGGCAGCAGTGGCGCCACTTATTGAGATAAACACGTATTAAAGGCACATCAGTGCAGATTCGTATGTGTCGGAATTAAGCAGTAACTGGACTGTTGGTTTTATTTGTGTTATTATAATTTACGTTATTTATGCTTACACTTTGCTACATATCTGGCCGTCAGTCAACCAGATTCCTAATGGTCGACTACTGGTCGAGGAAGCCCGTGTTAATGAACTTCGTTGCTCCGTGTGCAATGCTACGCATGAATGCACGCGTGACACATGCGACTTCATTAAGCATGCATGCACATGCATACATGGTGGCATGGATACGTCATGTTTTTCAATGTCCGTTGTATACGTAGGATTACATATATTTAGACACCAGAATAAAGATCAGTTATGTCGGTTTTTAATACGAAATGCTACATCATCACCTATTTTTCATGAAGGATGACCAGGAGAGAGAATTATCTCAATAATTCAATATTTATTCAAAACCTATTTGTTCTTTCTAGTTGAAGTTATAGTACGTTCCATAAAATCAGGAGGGTAGAAGATTTTTTTTGTAAAATGCTAAAAAAAATGTATTTACTGTATGCGTCTGGATACCACAGCTAGCTAGCTCTTGTATACCACATGTATATTTACCAAAAATTGTTTTATTTTTATATATTGTTTCTATTTAACTGGACTGCATAGGTTTGTGTCTGCCTTGTCCAAGATTAAACATTTCTTGCACATTTCACCTGAGGCAGACGTTCTTAGCGCAGTAACCAGATGAAATGGTTTCATGTAGATAAAAAGGTGCACTCTGGATATGCCTATGGCTTCCTTGTTCACAGGCCATCTGGACTTAATCCTCTGGGTGGCAAACTTGTCAAGACTTGTTAAACCATGGCCTGCTTTTATGAAGCATTTGTGCTGTAGGAAATAACTAATTATGTGGATCTTCATTACTAAGAAATGCCAAAACCGCGAATGCATTTACGGGAGTGTTAAAAATACATATTTTTAGAGGGGCCTTAGAATAATTATCTGTCTATAATATATATATATATATATATATATATATATATATATATATATATATATATATATATATATATATATATTAACTAACATATAATATAACATATCATCAGTATTTTAGCTACTTATTTAAATTATTTATCTTAACTCAATATAATATACAGGCAAATTCATATCAATTAATTATTTGTTCCTGCTACTGCTGAACAACCATAAATTATTAGTATTACTAATACAGTTTACTTCCTACTGTATTTTAGCTTTTTAATATGGTTATTGTCAAGAATGTTATCCTGCATAAATGCAACATGCTTGCAACTGTCCAGTATCATGACAATTCACCTTAGATGTTCATGGCCAACTCTTCACCTTAGCTGTTTCATGGCCAAGCTCTTCACCCTAGATGTTCCATGGCAAACCTCTTCACCTTAGATGTTCCATGGCCAAGCTCTTCACCTTAGATGTTCCATGGCCAAGCTCTTCACCTTAGATGTTCCATGGCCAAGCTCTTCACCTTAGAATTATGTCCATGATTTCCATGGCCAACTCTTCACCTTAGATGTTCCATGGCCAAGCTCTTCACCTTAGATGTTCCATGGCCAAGCTCTTCACCTTAGATGTTCCATGGCCAAGCTCTTCACCTTAGATGTTCCATGGCCAAGCTCTTCACCCTAGATATTCCATGGCCAAGCTCTTCACCTAGATGTTCCATGGCCAAGCTCTTCACCTTAGATGTTCCATGGCCAAGCTCTTCACCTTAGATGTTCCATGGCCAAGCTCTTCACCTTAGATGTTCCATGGCCAAGCTCTTCACCTATTTCCTAAAATAGTTCCATGGCCAAGCTCTTCATCCTAGATGTTCCATGGCCAAGCTCTTCACCTTAGATGTTCCATGGCCAAGCTCTTCACCTTAGATGTTCCATGGCCAAGCTCTTCACCTTAGATGTTCCATGGCCAAGCTCTTCACCTTAGATATTCCATGACCAAACTCTTCACCTTAGATGTTCCATGGCCAAGCTCTTCATCCTAGATGTTCCATGGCCAAGCTCTTCACCTTAGATGTTCCATGGCCAAGCTCTTCACCTTAGATGTTCCATGGCCAAGCTCTTCACCTTAGATGTTCCATGGCCAAGCTCTTCACCCTAGATATTCCATGGCCAAGTTCTTCACCTTAGATGTTCCATGGCCAAGCACTTCACTTTAGATGTTCCATGGCCAAGCTCTTCATCCTAGATGTTCCATGGCCAAGCTCTTCACCTTAGATGTTCCATGGCCAAGCTCTTCATCCTAGATGTTCCATGGCCAAGCTCTTCACCTTAGATGTTCATGGCCAAGCTCTTCACCTTAGATGTTCATGGCCAAGCTCTTCATCCTAGATGTTTCATGGCCAAGCTCTTCACCTTAGATGTTCCATGGCCAAGCTCTTCACCTTAGATGTTCATGGCCAAGCTCTTCACCCTAGATGTTCCATGGCCAAGCTCTTCATCCTAGATGTTTCATGGCCAAGCTCTTCACCTTAGATGTTCCATGGCCAAGCTCTTCATCCTAGATATTCCATGGCCAAGCTCTTCACCTTAGATGTTTCATGGCCAACCTCTTCACCTTAGATGTTCCATGGCCAACCTCTTCATCTTAGATGTTCCATGGCCAAGCTCTTCACCTTAGATGTTCATGGCCAAGCTCTTCACCTTCTAAAGATGTTCCGTGGCCAAGCTCTTCACCTTAGATGTTCATGGCCAAGCTCTTCACCTTAGATGTTCATGGCCAAGCTCTTGTTCCATGGCCAAGCTCTTCACCTTATATATTCCATGGCCAAGCTCTTCACCTTATATGTTCCATGGCCAAGCTCTTCACCTTCATGGCCAAGCTGTTCACCTTATATGTTCCATGGCCAACCTCTTCACCTTATATGTTCCATGGCCAAGCTCTTCACCTTATATGTTCCATGGCCAACCTCTTCACCTTATATGTTCCATGGCCAACCTCTTCACCTTATATGTTCCATGGCCAAGCTCTTCACCTTATATGTTCCATGGCCAACCTCTTCACCTTCATGGCCAAGCTGTTCACCTTAGATGTTCCATGGCCAACCTCTTCATCTTAGATGTTCCATGGGCATGTGTGTTTGTAGTTTATTTCAGGTCATAACACACACATCAGCTGCCTTGTAAGTACATCAGTTCACATCCACGTGTCGGCCCTAAACAAGTGTGACTGACAACATTTTTATCCTGCATAAAGTCCATCCTTAAACATAGTGTAACTAAATCTAAGAAATCACATATTTGCAACCCTAGAAATTGCACAAGGAACTGCCCTTAGCTACGTTATATAAATGTTGTCTTCAGTCGAGGCCAGAAATAAGCACATTATCATTCGTACATTAGCATATTTACATTATCATGTCAGCTTTCATCTTGCTAGACAGGGTGACCTGAACAGGAATAGTGGTAGAGGTCACGGGGTCGCGAAGACAAAGCCGGTGATCCCAGTGGGTCTATATTGATCGATTGACCACTACTGGACATCCTACATATGTCCAGTAGTTGGCCTAATATTCTTCCCTAATTCTTTGATGACATGCTTAAGTGACCGTAAGTGAGGCCTGGTCATTTGGATGCGGCCGTGGGATTGCCCAATTAATTTGTCCGTTGATCTTTGTGTAGGATGTTTCTTCATTTGGGGGAGGGAGAGGGAGAGGAGGTACACTCAGGTGGGGTGGATGGGTTGGTACGGAGACGGGGTATAACATAACGCAGGGAAAACATTCTACATTTATCATCCTCAGGCGTTCCTCAGTTAAAATTGTTGTTTCTGATATATCGGAATAAATGTTCGAAGGAAAAGTACTGCACGCCAAGTAGCTGCTGACAGTGTCAATATCGTATGTACATATGCTAAGATTGCGTAAACAAACAAAAAACAAAAAAAAATTGTTATTTATACTTATTTAGCATTCCCATTTATGGCTATAAATTTGGGCTAGGGCCACATAGGGCCAAGAAAAACAGGTTCGTCATAAAATCCTGTTGCCAGAAATGATCCCAACCCTAATGATTCATTCTGAAAAATGAGGTGAAAATACTTTTGCTTTTGTTTATATATAGACGCCTGGAGTTACATTTCTTTTCTTTGTTATTGTGGGATACTTGTTTGTCTGGGAGGAACTGGAGATGACCGTGGTCTGAGTTGTCCTTGCATGTTGACGTGTAGAATGGTGACTAATTTGTACAGATCTGACTTAGGTCGATGTTAGTTAATAAATAAGACACTGCAATCAGCAGAGACATTGTGTGAGAAACACTTGCCTCAGTTGACATCTGTCACAGATCAGGTTCACCGACGTATCAGGTGTAAATTGTTTTAAGTTTCATGCCTGGTCTGTTTAGCAAATGATGATAACTATGATCAGCATAAGAATCACTCGTGAAGTAGAAGTTTCAAATTAGTACCCTTTTTCCTGCAATGTTTCAAGCACTAGATTTATAACCACCTTAGATCACTGACCTGCTTGAACAAGGAGCTATGAGGGTTTTACACTCAACCACAAACAATGACTTCTACGTGCCGCCATCTCGCAACCGATACGGAGACAGAATGTTCTCAGTAGCTGGTCCACAACTGTGGAACTCTCTCCCTGCTGAGATGAAGAAAACTTGTCTTTTAAAGCCTATTGAAAACCTACCTATTCCGGGCTGTGTATGACGTGTAGACACCTGTCAGTTTATTTAATTTGTATTTTGTTACCTATTTATTATTTTGTACATATTTTACACTAATTTTACAAAATGTCATACTCATTATTTTATTATCAATATACCATATATTTTTTAAATTATCTTTAACTAACTTATTTATTTTATTATTTATTTTATTATTTATTACTAGTATTACTTTTTATATGTATTTTATGTATTTTATTTACCTTAACAAACTTAATATTATAATTCTACGACACATGTATACATACTCATGTACAGCGCCTCCGAATGGATATTTCTAGATTGATGATGGCAATCCTGATGTATTTTCTGAAAGTCATCCAGATTTGTTGTGAATCTTCCAGGCTCCAGGAAACGAAACAGTCTCCTGAATTTTTATGAATATCAAAATCTGGATTGTCACGAAAATTATTCCGGATTTTTGTTTTGGTTCTCTGATGACCACATGCTCATCATCGCATATCCAAATCTGACAGGACTGTGCTGTCAAGATCGATATACAACAAATAACCACCCCATTTTACAAATTTCACATGGCAATTACCAGGTAGGCTTTACTGCCGATACTGGCGAAGTGTATCGAATCTTCTGGGTTTTAAAACTCAAAAGTTGCAGTGTCGCCCCCGTTTCAGTTCATGTTGTCTTCGGTGTTTCTTATCCAGAACACTTCATTGATGCCTCCTGATCTCTAATCTCGGTCTCTCTCTACAAATCCCCCCATTCTGTCTGCTGTGTGAGTTGTCTTTCATTATTCGATCAGTAGATCTAATAGTGAAAGTGAAAGTGAAAGTTCATCCTTGCAGCACATGCTACTGTTCTTCTCTTGGCCTCTCTGTCATCACGTGACATTGGCCATGGTTACCATGGTCTTTTTTGTTTTTTTCTTTCCTGGGGACGGTGGTTCAATCCCACCTACCGCCGTTTCAAAACTTAGGCAATTTCGTTCGCCCCACATTTGTCTGTGTCTTTCGGAAGAGACACTAAAAGCTGGTGGTTTCTTCGATCTGGTGTCTATGCCAGGGGAAGTAAAAGATCCCACACAGGGGGTAAATGTGTAACCTGTAGTGGACTCACTAATTCTAGAGAAGGACAACTCCGGCGTTAGCCCAAGTTTGGGCTGTTTGGAGGAAACCACCTAAGAACTCGGAACTCAGTTTTCTATGACTACATTCTCTATCAACTCCTTCTATCTTTTGCTGTTATTCTCCTCCTCCTCTTTCCAGATCTCTCTTAACACAGTCCTCCCATCACAATCTCAGTCTTCCTCCTCCTTTTCCCTCCACTTTCTGGGCATCTCTGCCAGGTTTTCATCTGTGCCACTGTTTCTCCCAAATTGACCAAATCTTATTAACTCCAATTTAATAACTCATGCAATGGTTTTACAAACAATAAATAAAACGACTGTGTAGAGTCAATATTTTGTGAAGACATCCCATTGTATATGTGCACATGTCATGCTCTGTGACACACGATGCACAGATGACTTGATTTCTGACCACATAACAAAGAGACAGGACTTTATGCAGAATAAAAAATTTGCCAGTCACTTTTTTTAGTGGCCATGGCTGATACATGCATGTTAACTTATATATATATATATATATATATATATATATATAAAAGCCTGTTGAGATGTGTTTTATGACCTGAAATAAACTACAAAAACATGCGTGACACCCATTTTCATGGCATAACTGACAACATCTATGATATTGAAGACTGCTTCATTTTTACCTGTCCACCATCCGTGATTTTTCTTTTCTACGTCCATAACAGGTTTTACCCGTCCAAATGATGGGTGGACAGCTCTCTGTTTAAAAGTATGCAAAAATGACCAAGTAGAGCCGCTTTTTGACAACCATGTTATCTCTCTGGAAGATGTTCAATATTCTGCAGGTGATATTTGTCCCGTACATATATGAAATGGTGATAACAGCCGATGAATATAAGATAGTAAATAATAAAATAATAAAATAGCTATTTGTGGCTGCTACGATCCCTTGTGTGTTTGTAATTCATCAAATATTGATAACATAAACTGTTATCTAATCAGCAAATTTCCTAATATATACATGATATTGTGAAAGTGTCCGATATGATGATTACTCCCTAATTGCTCGCCAGTGGTTTCCGATAATAATGTGTTGCTACATTCCTAAGTGCTAGATGTGTTTCTTATTCATTTCCCCAGATCTATGCAATATGTTATTGTGTCTACGTTCTTAGTGTGGAAATTATGGCAAATAGTGCAGAATCCTGAAAAATAAGTTGCATGGAGCAAAGGCCTGACTTGATGTGTTTTAAGGAATTTATGACCCGACTTAATCACCCAGACAGTTATGTCGAACTGTCTCACCTGTGTCTTTAATCTCTGTCATCAGTTTGTGAAATTTTGAAGCTGGGACACCAAGGGTTTGAGATGAGATAAAATAATTCAATGTCTTCCGCCTACGTTGGCAACCCACTGAAGCTGGGGCTTCGGGAATCTAAATCAAATGAATTATTTGACTATTGATTATTAATTTTGTTGTTGATATTTTTACATTAATTATATGTGATATCTGGGGTCAGTAAACACTTCCGGTTATGGTTGGAATTATTAGTTCTCTGAGCCATAATCTGGGAAATCCCTCATGGCAACGGATATCTATGGGGAAGGGGGTGAGAAGTTGATTTGGGGTCTGATTTTGTCAAGATGTACAGCGGCACTGATGAAGCCTGCATTCTCGCAGGTGAGATGAAAGAGTTCTGCATCCACAGGGGGCATCCACAGGGGGCATCCACAGGGGGCATCTTCAGGGGGCATCCACAGATGTAGACATAATTCACAGGAAACTTCACATACGCTATAATAATAGACATGTTTCTATCTTGGTAAATGATGTGTTTCCTGACCATCCCAGCAGATGGAGCTGTTGAAAATCTATCCAAATATGACGATTTGTGTCATTTTCACGAAATGCGATCCACTAGGCGATTACGGAGAAACGAGTGGCAACGATTCACTAAAACACATTCATAATTCCCAACTCACTATCTACCGTAGTCCAAAGGACTTCAGGGACGCTAAACAAATGAGTGGTAAATCCTCCTCCTCTGTCTCACATGTTCGGTGCTCAAGGCTTTATGCAGGATAAAATTATTGCCAGTCACACATGTTTCGGTCGACACATGGATGTTAACTGTTAAGCCAGTTTACAAACTTTCAAATGTGCCTGATGACCTGAAATGGACTACAAACACAAACACAAACACTTTCAAGGCATAACTAACAATATCTATGTGGTTTTGGAAGACCTTCTTTTTACCCGTCTACCCATATATTTCTACCCGTCCATATTCGTTTTTACCCGTCCAAATGACAGATAAATGCATAAAGCTATGTCGGTTGTACAAATGAGTGGTAGACTCCTCCTCTGTCTGACATGGTTGGTGCTTACAGCCCTGTGTTGATAGCGGCCACGGTTGCACATCTCTGCGCACTACGCCTCGACAAAGCAGTTTGCTGGTTGGCAAATAATTGATAAATGTAATTAGCTGCCAAGAATGCTGGCTACATTTCATGCCGCGATCCCCAAAACAGCCATCGACAGAGTGTATGATGTGGGCACGGTGACGCAGGCCGAGTTTCCCTCGAGGAGAGTAAACCACGCCAGAATGAGGCGCAATCCCAAGATGCCTGGCTGCGCCACCACAAGTAATGGACCACAAGTGTCATGTACCATATGGCCACACACATGATGTCCTGAGTGTGTTTTTTGCAGTATACTTTTATTGTATCAATCCATCATTCCGTATAATGTACAATTATTATTATTGTGAAAAAGTGAGCATTATGGCCCTTTTGTGTGCTGTTATGAAACGAGCACTGAAACCTTGTGCATTTGTATGACAAACTGGAGCACATTTAGTCCTAAAATGTCCTACTACCCAGCAAACAACGACCCGTGATTTCACATGTTCTGTAAGTGAATTCACGAGTTCAACTGGCTCAATTCACGTGTTTCCGTACGTGAATTCACTGGATTCTGTAAACAAATTTGGTGTGTCGACACTGTGTTTACCATGAAATCACGAGTTTTTCACATGATGACACGTACCAGTGAAACCATGTCAGTTCTGACCCAGTACGACTCGTGTCAAACTCGTTCAAAATTCGTGACAACAGGCAGAACACGTGTATTCACGTGAATACACATGAAAACACATACTGGTGGAGCGGTACCAATTATGAACCAGTATGACACATGCCAACTGCTTCAGAAATGGTTCCTTGTTTGCTGGGTGTAGTCAAACATTATTGACTCGTTTGACATAGATGTTAACCAGATACCACACTGTCTTCCCAGGCCATAAAGTTCAAGTTGAAATTTATTGTATCCCCTATGTAGACAAAATGAGCCTTTACGTACACCAGTTTGCGTGGAAGCCATTCACATACAGCTAATATTTGCCACTCTTGTCTGTGTCCAGTGACAGTACAGTCATTCCTTCAGTACCCTGAAACACTTCAGTTGTGTTGGTCCTGTACCAGGGAGTAGTCACTGTGAGGCCCCGATACTTGCAACTATTAGCTAATCCAGCTCTCAACTGACCTCGCTAAATTTCACTCATCTTACTAGTTAAAATCAACCATCTTGGCCAGTCATGCAACAGTCTTAAAGACAGGCAGAGGTGTCTGCCTAAATCCCTCCTGGTTCACACTCAGGGCCCCTTCTATTGACACCTCCTTCTATTCCATCAGTCTAGAGCACACCCCTGTGCTGTCAACATGTCAGACCAGTGGCTGGCAGGTTTGATTTGGTTGTTCTATGTCCTTCCTCTCTAACTGTCAGTTTCCTTTTCAAGTCTTGCTCGAAAGCGTTTGGTATATGGCAAACACGCTCAAACTGCCAGATTATCATTAAGTCTGATGAGTTCTGGGATGGGTGAGGATGATTCTGCTCTCTGATCTGGTTAGTTTGTAGTTTGTCTGTCCATTCTGTGCCACCTTAAGAGACTTGTAATGTTCAGATTTCTGCTCATAAGATTGAGGCTGTCACAAAGGTATGTTCTTATACAGTGCAGTACTGATCCGCAGAATTGGTCAGAGTACTTTATATTTTACTCCCTGGCAGACCTGTTCAATCGAATACCATCTCAACTTCTCTGGGAAGCATCCAGCCACACTGAAATTAATTAAGATTATTTATACACAAATATCCACTCCTATTTGTAGCTTGGTATTCATTCACGCAGCTGAGTGAATTGAAACAATGTAAAGTGAAAAAACTTGCCTAAGTTTTGACACGGCATAGCATTTGAACCCGGGTTCTCCTTGTCGACAGTTCAAAGCTCCAACCATTGCGCCAGTGTGCTGCTACAAGTATAAGGGTGCCACATTGTCTTGCTTTCAGTGTTATAGGGACTTCTATGAAGATATAATATCTCTGAGTCTAGAAAAAGCTGAGCATTGATGCGTGGTATTTACATACTTTTGTTTACCTGTATTTGAAAATATTTACATTTTAATTATTGTATTATTGTGTTTATTTATTTATGTGTTTATTTTTGTATTTTCTTAAATTCATTTATTTTATTTTTGGAGGACCACATTGGAAACATGAGTGCTATTGTGTGCTTTAATGTGTTTATCCTCGATAAATATTATATATATGCTTGTTTCTTTATTTGCTTTTGCATAAAATGTTTTTTAAATATTTTAGTTGCATGTATTATAATGTTTACCAAATAAACTAACTCACTCACATACTTGTAAATGTATTTAAAAAGATATAAAATTACAGTTACAATTCTCGTTGCACCACACAATCTTGTAAGTTTCTCACAAGTAACAGGTTTGTTATTCACAAAAACAAATACCTATGTTTATACAAAGACAAGCATGGGCTTTATGCATTACCATGTTCCCGTCTAATGTTGACTCCTATCCATTCTGTTCAGCTATTTAATTTAAACATTATTCAGTGAGAATAACAATGAAAAACCATGATTTGGAAGACACTGAACCAGAAATATTCTACCCAATATAAATTAAATTTAACTAAACAGACAGTGTTCTTCAGCAGTATTTAACATCAAATCAAAACTAAGCTAATGTAAACAAAATCAGACACACTGAAAATTACTTTGCAAATAAAAGTCTTTTATAACACAACAAATTAATGGTAGATTTTTGGAGGATCATGAGCTTGGTATGTGGAATATAACCTGACAGACACCAGACTTTGTAGCGCCAGTAAAGACTGGAGATATGTGACATTAACATATGATATGTTGATCCATCGTGTTCGGGAATAAAACTGCAGTTTACAGTGTTATAATTCACCTGACTGGATCTCATGGAAATGTCAACATGTCTACCATGGCAAATCAAATCCAGCAAAAAATAATAGCAATTTAATACAGTATATATGTATATATATATATATATATATATATATATATATATATATATATATATATATATATATATAATTATTTAATATTACCGTCTTATTAAATTTTTTATTATGCAATCAGAATTGGTCAGACGTGTTGATTAGCAAGACACCTTGGTGTATCAAGATGGTTCCCAAACAAAACGTGCGGATCACACTTCACCAGACTGGATAAACAAGACATGACTATATATATATATTATATATATATATATATATATATATATATATATATATATATATATATATAATATTATATATATACACATACAACTACACATACACATACCCACACCACACACACACATGCACACACAGACACACGCACGCATGCACACATGCACGCGCAGGCACGCACGCACGCATCGCACGCACGCACGCACGCACGCACGCACGCACGCACGCACGCACGCACGCACACAAACACCACACACCCCACCCCACTCTGTCTCTGCTGTTCACTCAGTTGTATGAATGAGTGCTTATTTTAATTGGTACAGATAGTGGCAGGTGTATGAAGTCTGCCTTAGTTGCAGCATAGCTGACTGCACCCAGGTGGTGTTCAATTGGTCCACAGTAGAGCACCGAACTGTCAATTGAGGGGATGTGGTTCAATCCCACCTACCGCCGTTTTGAAACTTAGGCAATTTCGTTCACCCCACATTTGCCTGTGTCTTTCGGAAGAGACACTAAAAGCCGGTGGTCCCTTCTGTCTGGTGTCTATGCCAGGGGAAGTAAGAGATCCCACACAGAGGATAAATGTGTAACCTGTAGTGGACCCACAAATTCTAGAAAAGGACAACTCTAAAAACCAATGACAATAATGGTCAGCAAGTTGACCTGAACAGGTTTGCCCAGGAATAATGTAAAGGACTTTAATTAGTCCTGAGAACTGGACACTGCATTATGTAAAAACTTAACCTTACTTACCTTCGGATGGATGTAAATTTAATGTTCATAGCACACATTTATTGTACGGCTCATTGTGTGATGTCATGAGTACTGAATGTCTGGGGATATTCTACATAACTTGCATGATGTAAAAAAAGTGTTAGGTATGTACTCATGAATATGCTTGAAAAAATACTTGCATTTGTGGGGGGTGTGTGAGTATTGTACCGCTTACCGGGAGGTGGACATTTTGTGATAATTGCCACAATGTAAAACAAATTCGAGAGATAATGTAAACGTAAATTAATTACTAACTCTCCATTACAGCTCTTTACAAACTTGAGGGCAGTAAACATGGTTTCAATTTACAACTTAGCAAACAACATTGACGAATGCATTCGGAAACTGGCTTCTGCATTCGCATGTAATAGCTCCACCTGGTGGATTTTTTTGGCAAATTGATATAGCATAATTATAGTGAAATTAGCACTAAATCTGGGAGGTGATATACACGTAAAATAATGGCTAACATTTTCTGCTGCGAGGGGTGGGGTGGGGGTGGGGGTAGCAGACGGTCGACCTTCTCCAATTTGCCAGTGGACCACTGTAGACACCTATTGGCAACCGGAGCTGTCAGTCATCACACATCCTTGTTTACCTCCTGTCTCCCTCCTACATTCCCCACCTGCTCCTGTTTACCTCTCCCGCTCCCAGGTGTGGGAATACAGGGACAGAGGGAAGGAGGGAGTTTATGATGTTGGCTCAAGGGATGGGATAGCAGGTGTAGGGCAGTGGATGGAGGATTTGTAATAAATGAGTTTGTTGCCGTGTAGTTTGAACTTAACAGCTACAGTGAATGTGTCTGTGCAGTCTGTTACTCTAGAATATGAACCCTGTGAGCCATATTTCAACCCACTGCTTACCTAATGTTACACACGTGTCCATGTCCGTCCGTCCAGACATCCAAACATCCATCAACATCCATCCAAACATCGAACCATCCATCCATCCATCCAGCCATCCAACCAACCATCCAAACATCCATCCAATCATCCATCCAACATCCATCCAATCATCCATCCAATCATCCATCCATCCAATCATCCATCCATCAATCATCCATCCATCCAATCATCCATCCATCCAATCATCCATCATCATCCAATCATCCATCCATCCATCAATCATCCATCCATCATCATCATCCATCCATCCATCCATCCATCCATCACATCCATCCATCCATCCATCCATCCATCCATCCATCCATCCATCCATCCATCCATCCATCCATCCATCCATCCATCCATCCATCCATCCATCCATCCATCCATCCATCCATCCATCCATCCATCCATCCATCCATATCCATCCATCAACCATCCATCAATCCGATCCGTCCGATCCTCCATCCGTCCGTCCTCCACAGTCCAGTCCGTCTCCGTCTCCACGTCATGCCGTCCTCCGATCCGTCCGTCCCGTCCGTCCGTCCGTCCGTCCGTCCGTCCGTCCGTCCGTCCGTCCGTCCGTCCGTCCGTCCGTCCGTCCGTCCGTCCGTCTCGTCCGTCCGTCCGTCCGTCCTCCGTTCCGTCCGTCCGTCCGTCCGTCCGTCCGTCCGTCCGTCCGTCCGTCCGTCCGTCCGTCCGTCCGTCCGTCCGTCCGTCCGTCCGTCCGTCCGACCGTCCGTCCGCCTGTCCGTCGTCCGTCCGCGTCCGTCCGTCCGTCCGTCCGTCCGTCTCCGTCCGTCCGCTCCGTCGTCGGTCCGCCGTCTCCGTCCGTCCGTCGCCGTCCGTCCGCCGTCCGTCCGTCCGTCCGTCCGTCCGTCCGTCCGTCCGTCCGTCCGTCCGTCCGTCCGTCCGTCCGTCCGTCCGTCCGTCCGTCCGTCCCCGTCCGTCCGTCCGTCCGTCCGTCCGTCCGTCCGTCCGTCCGTCCGTCCGTCCCACCAATGCAGTCAACCAACCATAGACACCCATCCTGACATCTAACTAGAAACTCACCCATCCTGACACCCACCCACACCACCCATCCAAACCCATCCTAATGCACGCACTGAGACGTACAGCCCGACACATCACTGATTGTTGCCCTGTTAACACCCACTTTGATGTAATAACCATGTTATTGATTGCCAATACTCATGTTGAAATTACCTGCCCGGCCTGACGCGAGTCACATGGTCGCTACTAAATAGCTCCGGGTTGAGGGAGGGAGGGAGGGAGGGAGGGAAGAGACCGAATCTTATCCATGTGCATGCGGTACTGATCATTTCATAATTAATCACACACATATATTGATTACTGACAGCGCCGCGTGTATAGCACTAGAAGTCGTGTTTACATGTGACTCGTCAAATCACAGAACTGATGCCTAGCTGAAGGCCCTGGCTCTGGTATCCCCGTGGTGGAGCACACAAGATTTAGCAGCGAAGAGTATCTCACTGTCGTGTATGTGGGAAGTCTAGCATAGTATTATTATATATGATTCGCTTTTGTGTGATGTGGCTGTTTGTGTTTTTAATATACATTTGTACTAACGTGTTCATTGATTTCTAAGTATTTGTTCGTCACTGGTGTTAACCTGCCTACAATGTGTGTAGCTTATGCAAGAAAACCATTTTGCAAGTCACAGATATTTTAGTAAACACGAGCCAGTTAACTCACACAAGCCAGTCGAGCTGTGTGATTAGAACCTAAAAACAAAAAGTTAGTACAAACACACATGTGACACCTATTTGCAAAGCATCTGTGATTTTGGGAGATATTTTTTCTCCTGAATGTTTTACCAGTGATATTTCTACCCATCCACAATGGGATTTACCGTCCAAGGTGGAAGGTTTCCTGCATAAAACTGCTTATCATGAGCTATGAGCCAGTAGGCTGCCCAAGGTGAGCATTGTACCTGCGGTCAGTCTGATTGACCACTGGGCAGTGTGGTACACTTAGCTCTTGGAAACATTACATCACAGTTAATGAAGTGTTAATTCAATGTGGTTTGATATTACCACGGGGGGAATTTCTTGATTTCCTCATATACGTGTAATGTGTCATCTGTGTTTCCCATGAGTAAACTGAAGGGTGAGGGGGTGGTGTGGGCTGAGCTGCTAAAGTAACGAAGGTGTGACGTGACATTATGGGCCAAGGTAATGGCCACCCAGGACTATTTAAGAAAACTACCTTCAAAATGTTGCATTCTGAATAGTGTTTTAACTTATTCCGTGGGATGTAGAGATGAAACTCGTGCATAACTACAAGGTAGCAGCGTGTAAACATGTTTATAGCAAGAAGTAAAGGTAAGATTTGGCCCTATTTTGGACGAGGTGGCTTAGAAAAACAGTGAGGTGGCCCGCCTCGCTCATCATATAGCAGGGGAAACATTGGAATTATTTAAACCTCCGACAGACAGTCCTGAGAAGAAATACATTTGCTTTCAATGGTTGGTGGAGGGAGAGATACAAGTAATTTAGAAGTTTTTGTAGATATTTATAATTATATTCTCCGGAAATTCCTTCTCTGTCCTGCATCTTAAGTAGTATTGTTGTGCTGATGACAAACTTTAGGCGTCTGCATTAACATCGGAGTTGTGGCATCATGACATTGTGTATTGTCACAATGACACGTATCATCAGGGTATTGTGTATTGTCACAATGATGCATATTGTCACAGTATCAGGCATTGTCATGATATGTGTATCATCACGCCATCGTGTATTGTCACAATGAAATGTATTGTCACAGCATTGTGTATTATCACAATAACGTGTATCGTCAAATATTGTCACAATGACGTGTATCATCACAGCATTGTGTATTGTCACAATGAAGTGTATCATCACATCATTGTGTATTGTCACAATGAAGTGTATCATCACAGCATTGTGTATTGTCACAATGAAGTGTATCATCACAGTATTGTGTATTGTCACAATGACATGTATCATCACAGCATTGTGTATTATCACAATGACATGTATCGTCAAATATTGTCACAATGAAGTGTATCATCACAGCATTGTGTATTGTCACAATGACATGTATTGTTACAGCATTGTGTATTGTCACAATGTTGTGTGTATCGTCACAACATCAGGTATTGTCATCACGGTGTTGGATGTTGTCACACGTCATGTACTGTCACAATGACATGTTTTGTCACAGCATCATGTATTGTCAATATGCCGGCAACATTTTGAAGTGTCACCAATTCGAAGAGTCGAATGTGCTGCTGGGTGGTCCCTGTTGTAAGCGGCTGGTTGCGGCCATCACTGCTGGACCTTGGTGACCGGATTGTCCACTCTGGCTTAAGTAGTCGAGTGGTCGAATGAAGTGTTCGGCCAGTCCTCGAACGAGCCGGGGAGTTCTGTCGCGGCCAGGTCGTTACAAGGGCCGGCTGTGTGTGTTATTGAACTGAGGTCGCGCGTGTTAGTGCTGTGCTTTGTCTCAGGCCGTTTATAGAAATTGACATTTCCTGCTGCCGTGCCGAACTACGCAGCTTTCTACATCAACCAGAGTTGCACTAATATTGCCGTGAGAAGTGCCCGTTGTTTTTACAGTCCGAGACACGTGTACAGTTGTACCGATATTTTAATGCAAGTGTGCCAGCCCCTAGGTTAAATTTTTTCATTTAATGTTATGTTCTTGTGACTACGACGTGCACGTTGGAGATTAGCTGCCTGCCAGTTTGTGCTTAGTTGCTTTATTTAAGCCCTGAATAATGTGCGCAATTTGAAAGTTTCCACCTGCAACATGTTGAAATGGTACATGAAACATCCAGTTTCCAAACAGAATTGATTGGCAATAACACAGAGACGAGGAGAGTTAACCACAATACCCTTTGATGTTTAACTTTCCCACGTTCTTGACCACACACTTCCTGTTACAAATTACTGCTTGGCCAATTCTGGGCAGTGTACATTAGCTTGACCTCTATGCAGGATTACATTTTGGCCAGTCTAAGCATTTCCTGGTAAATGTGTCCGCACTTTGCAGCCAGTCCAGATATTATATAGTAATGTTTATTTTTACCAACTCAACAATAAATGATACCGATGTTCTTATTATGTTAGAAAAAAAGAGTATACCAAAGATAAATCTTATGATTGTATGCCCCTGTAAAAAAATTGAAAAACATTACATGATGTCCCAGTAATGCAGCATACATATTATTAAATATATAAACTTGTAAAACATAGAAATTATACTCAAGGGTACTATATTATAATACAATCATACATTCACTAATTTTCACGTGGCTATTTCATAATCCAGTTATTGCGTAATTTTACATATTTGCAAATTTCAATTTTTTTGTCTAGTATTATACAAGAGTTTGTGAATACACAAGACATCTCTTTTAAACCATAATTAATAACATGTATTATATGTAATACACTTTTTTGTTTCTAAAATGTTTACCCATCCATTACCCATCTACTGTAATTTTACTCATTCAAAACAAAGTCCACATGTCCAAATGACAGGTGAACAGTTCTCAAGATAATACCATATTGTGAAACTGACTTTATGTCATGTCTTACATGTTTTGCATATTTGCTTAATTATAATAAATTGTTATATCTTATGTATTCATTAACTGTTTGACTTACTACATTATTTAATTTTACTGTTAGGTTAATATCCCTAACTTGTTTATTGTTAAAACCCGCTGAATTGCATTTTAGTAAGTGCAGACGTTCCAAAAACTAACCATCCACTGTTTGCATGCACCCTGCACAGCATGTTCAAGCGATTCTCACATCAAAGGTGATTGACTCATAATACTTCCTGCTAATAATTACCACCTCAAAGTATTCTGGGTAACAGAAAAAACAGCCTTGTTTTAAGGCACCAGGCGAAGTCTGTGAAGGATTTTTTAGTGTAAATATTCAGCATTGTACTTGCAAGTAGGGTTACTGCAGAAGAAAATGTGTACTTTGGTCTGCACGACCATTTTGTATTTGAAGTATATCTGTGCTAAAAGTGTAGAGTGCAGTGGCTCCGGGGTAGAGCTCCAGACTCTTGACCTAGAGGACTTGGGTTTGAATCCTGTGCTGCAGTGTTAAAACCTTGCGCAAGTTTTTTCACTCTACATTGCTCCAGTTCAATCAGCTGTATAAATGAGTACCTGGCTGTAGACAGTGGTGGATATGTTTACGAGCATTCTTTGCGCATTAATTACAGCATATGGCTGGATGCTTCCCAGAGAAGTTGAGATGGTGTCTGATTGAACAGGTCTGCCAGGGAAGTAAAGTGTAAAGCGATTTGAGCAATCCGGAGGATTGGATACTGCGCTATATAAGAACTTACCTTTTATTTTTAAAAGAGGAACACCTGATTTTGTATGAAAACAATTAAGACTTTGATCGTTAGCAAGAACCAACATTTGGGCAATTTGACAACTGAAACTGAAAACTAAATCTGTTATCATTCTAGCAGCTCACAGGTTACTACCCGATTCAGGTATGTTCATAATTGAATGTGACGCGTTATCTTTCTGAGTCCTAGATCTGTCTCCAGGAACTCTTGGTGTCCTCAAGACACCCTCGTCAGCGTTTGTCTGCTAACTCTTGGTCATGACGTGACTTCGTGGGTGGTCATCTCGTGACAGGTGTTCCAGAAGGATTGTGGGAATGTTATACCTGCTGTCATGTGAAGTTTGCAGAAACAACTTTTGCCCTTAAACCTGTTGAAGACTTCCATCAATATGTTCCACCTTCTGGCCACATTGCACCAGTGCGGCATTGATTAAATCAGGCCTGTTTAAGCATCCGTGGGAGTACGCACTATTTTTGGTAAGCGGACGATCTCGACTCCACTGTAGTCTGTTCACACTGACATATGGCGGCTGATAAGCGCACGTATGTACGTGCACGTCAATGTGCATTCATGCACATATCGACAGGATATAAAAGGGCGTCGGCGGCAGTTACGGCAGAACTATTCCCAAGGACAATCAGGGCAGAATTGGCATGACAAATGTCAGTGCGTGAGATGTGAACGGCACAGAGTTTGTGACGAGTCAACCGCGCGCGGACAATTGGGTTTTCATTGTAACTTAATCAGGATTATTTTATTACAAGTGGTTTCTGAGTATCTGTGGATTGTTATAAATAGCTTGTTCCCAGGCGTGTATTGGTGGCCCACAGGGGGAGGACAGGCATGGGGAGTTTGGTTTGGCGTAGCCATTGACTGACTTAGCCTTTGGTAACCCATGGAATATAACCATCTGGATATAAATAGAATGATCAACGAGTTTGTCTTGGTGTTTTTGGTAATGAAACTGCAATAAATAGAGGCAAACATATGTATTCAAATATATGATATTGTTTGTATGCATGTGTGAATGCATTCACGTTGGCATGCATATGTATGCATATTTGCCCGCGTGCATATAAGTGTTTGAGTGTGCATGTGTACAATAACTATCCAGCATAGCTTTATGCAGAGACCTGTCCACCCATCATTTGGACAGTTAAAAACCGTTATGGGTGGCCGGGTGGTGGACGGGGAAAAAAATTAAGGAGCAAAAAAAGAAAAAGGTTCCAAAACCCAAAAAGGTGTTCCAAAGCCATAGATAATGTCAGTTATATTCCTTAGAAATAAGTGTAAATGGTGTCACATGTGTGTTTGTAGACTGTAGTCCATTTCAGGTCATCAGACACATTCTAAAGTTTGTAAACTGGCTTAACAGTTAACATCATGTGTCCTAAACGTGTGTGACTGGCAATAATTTGGTCCTGCATAAAGCCCTGCTATCCAGTATAATTGTCACCAATGCTTGACAACTGATGATGGTGATGGTTTGTACAATTAATATTCCAGTCACTTCACAGCTGCGTAAGTATAAATAGGTGTTTGTTATAGACCGTGTATGGTTATGACTGTGTTTCCCCTGCCCAGTTTCCCTCTGCATTTTCCTTCGTTAACGATACTTTGTGAGCTTTTTGTTCTTACATTTTACTTGTCACAAACGGGAGAGGTCTGAGTAACTTGGTGGCTAAAGTCTAGTCTTAAACTACATGTCATGAGACCGTATTGAGCAAGTGAGATTCACAAAAAACACCAAAAAGTGGGATACACCTCAAATTGAAACGGGACCGACATTTAACATGTTCTCCGAGTCACAAGTGATACACAGCCCCCAATGTTGAGAGCCAAGTTTCTATGCCAAATATACCATGCCTGTTTTTGTACTGAATTCAGGGCAGGCATGCCTGAGGTTGAGTCTACGTTATTTCAGACTCACATAAAAATGGTGGTCACTACACTACTCTCTCTTGTAGAGCAATAGACCTGCATCGTGGTTTGGAATATGGACACAAACTATTAATCAGATGGTCTGTTGCCTCACTTATCAGCTTGGCTTTGGCCGGAGCTAATGAACAGGCCGGTTCATTTTCGAGAAATAGTCACGTGTTCGCTAACTGCAAATTTTAGAAGCCATGACACAAAGCCCTGGTGCTTCATAACTATAGGTCACCACTTCCTTGGCTGCAGTTTAGCACTAATCAGTCCCTAGCAGGCGGCCATATGTGACCTTAAATCTTGACGTACAATCTGTCATTGGCAGTGAGGCAGTGAGCACCTGTCGACTGGTATGAAACGACGAATCTTCTTCTTTATTTTCCTCTTTCGCAGCCGACTACACAGGTTGTTAGAGAGAGTAGAGCATAAAGGGATGTATCGTTAATTTATTTTTGTGTTCATAGAATACGAGTGAACTGGTTTTGAGACAGTGTACACCTCTTGGAGTTGTTTCGTCATTAAAAATGTTTTTGGATAATGAAATTGGCATGTTAAATTGCAGTGACAAATCTGGCGCGTCGGACGTTATTTTCATATAGTTGTTTGCTGCATATGAATATTTAACATGTCAGTGTGAGTGTCATGTGAATATTTAACATGTCAGTGTGAGTGTCATGTGAATATTTAACATGTCGACATGATAACATTTTTAGGGAGCATCCATTATGTTATGAAAACATTGACAGTAAAGGACCCACGTTAATTGCAACTTAATGAAATGAGTCTCATTATATTCAATTCAGACCAAAAATACATGCAAGTACCACAAACAAATATTAAAGTGACTTAATTCTTTCCTTTGAAAACACCTGTACCCAGAATTCTCACTGACTCCTGGTGTATTATGTATCAACAGGAAGTTTGATGAATCAGGTTCACCTTAACTCTAATTTGCTGGTTTGAATGAGCGTATAAAGTGGATTAATTAACCAGATATCACAGAGAATAGTTCCAACAATTTTCAGATAGTGCAACCTAGTTTTACCAGACTACCAACTACACGTTTACTGAGTTAATGTTTTGTATACAGTATTGATCAGCTCAGATTGTGATCAGTTTGTATTTTAATTTGTTAAGGACAATAAATGCAGTTGGGGGATGTGTACCTTCAATATATTTATTTTCTGGAGTGCAATAACTCAGTCACAGACTAGAGTCTTGAACCGTCAACCAAAACAACGCAGGTGCAAATCCTGCGATGTCATGTTGTGCCCTGGGCAAATTTGAAATTTGTTCACTCTACATTGCTCCAGTTCACTCAGTGGTATGAATGAGTACCTGGCTATAGACAATGTTGGATGTTTGAGTATATAAGTCTTTGCCCATTAATTGCAGCATGGCTGAATGCTCCTCAAACAAGTAAAGGTGATGTTAATTGTTAAATTGCATACCAAATGCCAGTATTAACACTGGGAAAGTTTATTCACTCTGTGGCTGTGGACCACTCTGGATATTTCTGTACAAATAATTTTTATGTATTAATTGCAACATGGCTGAAAACCTCCTAGTAGAGAAATCAACATGGTGTTCGATTAGTCAGGTTTGCCAGGGAGTAAAACGTGACACATTTTGAGCAGTTCTAAGGAATGCGTGGCACACTTTGTAGGACGTTTACCTTTATTATCACTCAGTGGGTTCTATTCTTTGATGTGTACAATGACAATGATAACTTTATACTTATTTATACACAAAGACCCAAAGCAGTTTGGCAGTGTTTACCAAAAAAATCTATTTACTAAAGAATACTCATAATGCTAATATTACGATTAATTACTTTTTCCTATAGATATTATAACTACCAGGTAGTCTAGATTTAAGGGGCAGCCAGAAGGCTCTATAACCCTTGACATCTCATTGGAAATATACAATACATATAAACTACTGATATGGAATGACAAACCAAGGCAGATCAACCGTCAGAGGTTTGTATGCGTCTAACACTTGCCTCATGCATAAATAAATATAAAAAACATCAGCTGTCAAGTCAAGAATTCTGAAATCTATCATTGACCAAATATACACAGGCTGACCATTATTTTCATGTAATAACAAATGATGTTATATAAACAATAGTTTCTTCAGTGTTTCGAGTGTTTTCTGTTGATGCTGTGACTTGACATCTTGTAATACAGTCGTCTACTGGGTTTTAATCATGTTTTGTGTACCATGCCGTCTGTAATCATGTTTTGTGTACCATGCCGTCTGTAATCATGTTTTGTGTACCATGCCGTCTGTAATCATGTTTTGTGTACCATGCCGTCTGTAATCATGTTTTGTGTACCATGCCGTCTGTAATCATGTTTTGTGTACTATGCCGTCTGTAATCATGTTTGTGTACCATGCCGTCTGTAATCATGTTTTGTGTACCATGCCGTCTGTAATCATGTTTTGTGTACCATGCCTTCTGTAATCATGTTTTGTGTACCATGCCGTCTGTAATCATGTTTTGTGTACCATGCCGTCTGTAATCATGTTTTGTGTACCATGCCGTCTGTAATCATGTTTTGTGTACCATGCCATCTGTAATCATGTTTTGTGTACCATGCCGTCTGTAATCATGTGTTGTGTACCATGCCATCTGTAATCATGTTTTGTGTACCATGCCATCTGTAATCATGTTTGTGTACTATGCCGTCTGTAATCATGGTTTTGTACTATGCCTCTGTATATCATGTTTTGTGTACCACGCCATCTGTTGTCATGTTTTGTGTACCATGCCATCTGTAGTCATGTTTTGTGTACCATGCCATCTGTAGTCATGTTTTGTGTACCATGCCGTCTGTAATCATGTTTTGTGTACCATGCCATCTGTAATCATGTGTTGTGTACCATGCCGTCTGTAATCATGTTTTGTGTACCATGCCATCTGTAATCATGTTTTGTGTACCATGCCGTCTGTAATCATGTTTTGTGTACCATGCCGTCTGTAATCATGTTTTGTGTACCATGCCATCTGTAATCATGTACAGTGTATTGTGTGCAATGCCGTCTGTAATCACGTTTTGTGTACCATGCCGTCTGTAATCACGTTTTGTGTACCATGCCTTCTGTAATCATTTATTGTGTACCACGCCGTCTGTAATCATGTTTTGTGTACCACGCCGTCTGTAATCGCAGTGGATCAGTCTGGCTCTAGTAATCATTGACAGAATACTTCAGTCCACTTGTAAATGTTAGGGATGTGGGAATGAGACAGTTTAAAAGACAGTAGTCTGTGGGAATGCCTTGCTCCTCAGGGCAATTGTTGTTCTTTACAATCGCAATGTTTTCCCAACAATATTATTTGTAAGCATTTTTTGGAAAGCTGTGTTAAAATGTCAAACGTGTGCCTGCTAAATGCAATTCTGCACACACATCCACAGTGTGTTTTAATTCTAAGAACGATATGTAAATTAATGTTACTAAATCAAGAACGGATATTGCACCTGTAAGCAATTTGGTTTTGCACCTTTAAAGAGAAGAAGCCGCCTTCTCGATATCTCGGCCACCCAGTGCATTCGTGGACGGTACAAAATAGCGATCGCTCCACATGTGGTAACGAGGAGTTCTATCTCCCACCACACACGAATTAGAGGTAATTATGTCATAGCTGCACCAGGGGGATCAATAATGATAAGTAGGCGTCGTCTGCCGACTGTTACAGTGCGATCTAATCACCACGTCATCGACTGTCTCCTAGACGGACGGACAGACAGGCGTACATCGCGGACGTTTCACTGATGTAGTAAATTACTAATACAGATTTCAATGGCAGTCAGCATTACGACAGTTTTATGCTGCCACCTAGGAGGGACATCGTGGTTTAGAGTTGGTGCAGTGGCGCCATCTGTTGGAAGTGTTTGAGTGAGATGGTAGTGATACATGAAGTGGTGAATTGTTTACTTATATGTGGTATGTGGCAGATATTTTTAAGATGACCCCTTTCTGGAAAATTTTAGCATCGGATTTGTTAAGGAGTGGTCGCTGATAGACTCTGTGTTTATGCATATGCAGGCGAACAGATTTATCTAGTCTTGGAAGAATCAAAAGTGTTCTATACATTGAAATCTTTCATGTCAGTCGCAAACATTGGCCAGTAGTGCTAAAGATATTCATTAATGCAGGCCACTTGAGTCAGAGCTACTAGTTAATTTAGGAGCCAGCTGGCTCCATATAAATGCCACCTGTCTTATAAGTTGTGATTATCTGTCTTACTCATCGTCTTGAGCAAGGGTTGTGGGGTCTGTGGCTGGACCCCTATGATGCACTGCACTGCACTGCACTGCACTGCACTGCACTGCACTGCACTGCACTGCACTGCACTGCCGACTGCACTGCACTGCACTGCACATTTAGACAAAATTGTGACAATGACATCATCTCGCAAGAAGCAAAATATCAGATGTTGACATTCTAAGTGACAATGTATGACAAAATAAGGCATTGCATGTTTTGAGACGATTGGACTTATGACTTATGACTTATTTTCTGTTAGACTTGAATTACTTGGCTGCTATAAAAATTGGTGGGATTCATTGGTGAACCCAGAAAGGGGATGTAGTTGGGGGTGGGGGTTGGGGGGGGGCAGGTGAGGCAAAAACTTCCAGTTGTACCTTCCATGTTCAGAAGAGTCATGTTAATTACAGCTGTCAAAAAACCTGCACTCTCTGTATGTTTAAAACAACATGGGCGCGGGAGAATGGGCCAGTGTTCTAATTTGTTTCAAATTCTATAGTCCATGGGAGGCGTGCCCCAGAGCC
>JAODUO010000557.1:145000-285000 GCA_025642075.2 Ridgeia piscesae
TGTGTGTATTTCCTGGTCAATTGATAAAGCAGTTGTGTTAGATGTTAGCAGAATTAAGTGCATAAAAACAGCCCGCACGCTATCAGATGTATAAAGTGCTGCAAAGTTTGTTCATGTTAACATTCCATGTAAACTTCGCTTTTCAAGCTTCATGCATTAATAATGATAAAGGGGTGAAACTGACCATCCCTGTGGGTGTATTGGGGGGTCCTGTGTGTGTGTGTATTGGGGGTTCCTGTGTGTGTGTATTGGGGGTCCTGTGTGTATGTATTGGGGGGTCCTGTGTGGGTGTATTGGGGGGTCCTGTGTTCTTGGTGTTCTTGGGCACCTTCATCCACCCAAATTTCCCTTCTAGTTCCTATCTTCGTCAATCTTTCTTTCATCTGTCTTATCACAGACCTCCCATCTCTAGACCTCCCCTGTTGCCTGTAACTGTTTCATCATTTCCACACTACTAGGGTCTAGGTCCGTTATAGCTACTTTCCATTATAGCTACTTCCCGTTACAGCTACATTTTTCCCCCGTTATAGCTACTCGTTAAGTTTGGCATGCAAATTAGTCCCGTACGTCATAGCTACTTATTTAGTTACACAATTCAGGAGGGGACAGCAAGAGGGAGCATTAACTATTTCAGATTACTGTAAGATTTCTACAGGAAATGTATTAATGAAGGACACATTTTAAAAGTCATAAGAATGGTATATAAATGTAACTGTCAGTTATTTGAAATGGAAAGTATACCATCAAACAATTGTGAATTTGTTTAAAGGGCAACTACTTTATTAATTGTACAGAGTATAGAATTATTGCACTTGTCAAAAAGTAATGAGTCATCAATTATTCTTGTTATGTGGTGGTGTGATGGCAGCATCATGTTGAGCAACCATGAACTGGAAGATGTTGGGATGGTGTTTCCCCACCACTTTCACAAATTTGGAATTCCATCCCTCAACATGGTTCTTTGTTCATTTGTCAGTTTCTGTGTAGACATTCCACATGTCCATGGAGATCTTTGAATCATCACCAAGCCATGTCTCCAGAAAGCACTCTTAAAAGTTATCAGTTGTGGAAATTCCTCAGTGGAACACATCCAAGCCGTCCACCCCTCATGGACATCAGCTGGATGGAATTGAAATAGTTAATGCTCCCGTATCTTGTTACATTGTGACATGGAGAAATAGAAATGTAGCTATAACGGGACTAATTCACCTGTCAAACTTAATTAGTAGCTATAACGGGAATACAAAAATAGCTATAACAGGAAGTAGCTATGGAAGTAGCTTTAAAGGGAAGTAGCTATAAAGGAAGTAGCTATAAAGGGAAGTAGCTATAAAGGGAAGTAGCTATAAAGGGAAGTAGCTATAAAGGGAAGTAGCTATAAAGGGAAGTAGCTATAACGGGAAGTAGCTATAACGGGAAGTAGCTATAACGGGAAGTAGCTATAAGGAAGTTAGCTATAAAGGGAATTAGCTATAAAGGGAAGTAGCTATAAAGGGAAGTAGCTATAAAGGGAAGTAGCTATAACGGGAAGTAGCTATAAAGGGAAGTAACTATAAAGGGAAGTAGCTATAAAGGGAAGACACCTACCAGTCTACTTCAGTTGGCAATTGACACCAATTTTATCCCTTGTCCTTCCAACTTACTAGTATTAAAAATGTCAGTATGTTTGAAGGTTTTAATTCAATAACTAAACTGAAAACACTGTATTTGTTTCGGTAAGGGTGCAGTATGCCTTATATGGAGGGTAGTTCATGGTCTCCAATCCTCTGTTCAGGTTTAGTCAGCCTAGTAATCTGTAATCGGAAGTATGGTGTGTTGAACGTGGAAAAATGGGAAATTAGTGAACACCAAAAGGTATTGTGGATAGCTTTGTCACTTCAGAGCTATTGCCAGTAAAGCTTGCTTTAAATCTTGAAATTTCTTTGCCAAATGTATTTTAAAACTTACTTAACACTGTCTGTATGTGTGGCAGTGCACCTTCAGCATAGTTATTATGTACATCAATTAATAAATAAAGTTATCACAATATTGATTAATAAATTAGAGCAAGGAACCCTTACTGCCTCCATTTGAAAATGGTTAAGATATGACGATATGCGATCTACCACAGGAAAGTTGGTTTTGTTTTGAAATCGGTTTTAAATGGAGTTGATACATTGGTGATATGTCTAGACTTGGTTTTTTAATATAATTGTATATGTTTGAAATAAACGTATAGGCCAATTCATTGATTGCTCGGTTGATTTGACTTTATTGATTGAACAAGTATTTAACTTTATGGGACTTCACAGATGATCTGGGCTTGCAAAATTCATCTGTGGTGGTAATGGAAGACTTGGGGACCAATGTTTAAAAAAATGCAGTACGTTGAATTCAATGTGTGTATAATTTTATGTTTTTATATCATCATTATACCATCTACAACTACGTCACTGGGTGTTGTATTTATTTATTGAATTTTATTATTTATTCAAATAGGACAGTAGGACCCGTTAACATGAAGGATAACTGAACAATTCATATAAGTAATAAGACAACAATGTAATAATAACACCAGGACAATACACACATAAAAACCACAATTATATTATAATATGTATAAAATATACCAGTCATCATGCGTTATAAATATAAATATTTTTAAATTGTAGATGTCAATGTTTCAATCACAAGTTGATTAAATTAAATATAGTATTATTGCTAATAATGTAATAACAAAACAGTAAGAACAATATATAAGCACTTTTTGTTTGGTTTTATGTTATTAACATTTAAAAATTCACGAAACGTAACAATGCAACAGGTTAGTTTTTCCCATCTGAACGCACTGAAACAACATTGTATAAAGCAGTGTTCAAATATTTTATGTAACTGCCTTTTTCACCTCACCTGAGCAGGAAGTTGGATATAAGTTGATCGGGGTAAAATGTTACATTTATGCTTAGTCAGGATTGGTTTCTGACCAGTGTCATTCATTCAGATGTCATTTATATGTCAGATGCAAATCTCAAGTAATTAGTAATGTGCCTGTTACCAGAATTAAGTTGAGCACAAACTACAAGTTCACTAGTACCGTTACTTTTCACCAGGTGTGGAGCGGTTCAAACTTTAATCCACAGGTGGCAGCATTGAGCTGCATTAAGTCTGAATTTAAGTCTAGTCATATCACTCTGGCTTATTCTGTCAAGCTCTAAGTTGTATGGTAACTATCATTTTTATGTGTGATTGTCAAAGTTATGTCATAACTACCTTTGTTTGTACACGATCTAAAGATGACATACAATCAGCAGTATTTTTGCTGTTTTCAAAGTTCTCACAAATTAATGTAACTAGGCAAAATTAACACAATATTAAATTTGAGTCCAACTAGTGAATTAAGGTGGAACAACTGTTATGAATAATAAATAGTTTTTATCATTAAACAGAATTGACATACCTGACCGAAAGCGTACCACAGATGAAAGATTTGTTGGAATCTTGATTAGATGTGTGCGAACCATTTCACGTGTTCATGGTTTTGGTTGTATACAAGGCTGCGAATAAACATGTTGGACACAGACTGGAAATGTCTGCCACATGGCGTCACCAGCGACATGATGCAGGCTTTTATTGTTGTGTTGATTAATGGTACTTGAGGAGACTACTTTCTAAGCGTGCGACGACAGGAAATCGGCTGTTAGCAGTGCCTCGTTTATTTGTGTGCACAGCAATAAATTCATCGCAAATTTACCAGGAAATTTGCTGCAAACATGCAATATAAATGATGTATATCCATTCCGAAGTATTTTCATCTGTGTAATAATTAACCATTGTGATTATTTTCATGAATAAACTGCCAGTGTCAAGATCTTTTTAGTCAATGCCAAAATTTTTACATTAATTTTGTGGTATTTGTTTAAACATTTCCGCTCTAGAAATTTACTGTTATTTTCTTTATTGATTATTTTACTGCATTATTCAGTGTTTGTCAGGAAAATGTATTTTTACCTTTCTAGCTATCAGTGTGTCACATGACCAGAGCCAATCTATAACACTGATGTTCGTAATTATGCGTTCAGTCTTGCGTTTGCAAGGGGTCAGGGAATGTTTCTTTATTAATTGTTTTTATTTGCCAACAGATCAATAAACATTCGAATTAGCTTCTTGTTTTTCTGATTTCTTTCCAACCATGAGTCAGTGTAATTAGTGAACAAAGGGTTAATTAGTCTAACAATGGAGTTTGTAATTTGTGAAGCCACATCCTTCAAAAGGTATGTATGAGTAGACTTACCACAATGTACACATTTCCAGTAGATTGATAGATTGTAGAGATGTTCAGTTCTATCCTGGTTTTTATACAGATCTGTTGCAAATGGAAACATTGTGACAAATTACATATTTTCATGCAATATGTGTGCGTGTATTTATGCATGCATGCATGTTTGCATGCCAGGGCCTTATGCAGGAAACATGTTTTGCCAGTCACATAATCGTTTGGCTTGTGTATAAGTTAATGCCCACACACACATTAAGCGAGTTGAGCTGCATAATTATTCAATTCAATTCAATTCAATTCAATTCAATTCAATTCAATTCAATTCAATTCAATTCAATTCAATTCAATACAATTCAATTCAATTCAATTCAATTCAATTCAATTCAATTCAATACAATAGAATATGTTTTGAAAAGGAGTAGACATGAAGTGAAACACTTATATGTGTCTACCCCTGTGAACACTATTCATAAAAATAATAAGTGGCAATTCTTAGTTTTTAATTGTAATGATGCTGTTACACAACACAAAAATACGTGCACACAACAAATGTTAATTTGTCGTTATAATCATGTATATTTACATGGTATATTTGCCTATGAGAATATTAATGTAATGACGTTTAAATGTATATTTGGACATTATGGTAACAAGCGATTCGTTGAGAGAATTCCACAATGTCACGCCGAGTACAGGTATGGACATTTATGTGTTCTACGTGCAGAAGATAATGGAATAGATTTTATGAATAACTGTTGAAGATCGTATGGTAAAACATTTTGATAGGCATCAAACATAAAATAAAATTGTTTTTAGTTCAACTATATCATTGAATTTAAGGATGCGATATTCATAGAATAAGTTATTTGTATGATCCCATCGATTGGCACCGTGGATCAGTCTAATTACTCTTTTTCTGTATTAATATAATACATTGTATGTTTGTCACATGTGTTTCCCCATATTTCACAACAATACATTAACTGATGTAAAAATAATGAACAATATAGAATACGCATGCTGGAGTGGTCGATACAATGGCTAACTTTGTATATAACAGATGCAACTTTCGATAGCTTGGATTTCACCATGTTAATGTGGTTCTTCCAGTTTAACGATTCATCAATTAAGACACCAAGAAATTTAGTGGCTTGAACTCTCTGTATAGTAACATTATTGATAATGATAGCAACATCTTGTTGAAATGCCAAATAATATATAATTCGTTTTAGCAATATTTATTGACAGTTTGTTTACACAAAACCACTTGTACATCTTATCAAGCTCCGTATTTAGTTCACTTACTAAATCTGGTAATTTACTATGACTATGAAATATATTTGTGTCGTCTGCGAATAAAATAAACTTCAGTAGCTTCGACACATTACACATATCGTTAACATATATTGTAAACAATAGCGGACCTAAGATAGAACCTTGAGGAACACCACACTGTATTGGTAAAAGTTCGGATTTATGTCCTTCATAACTAACGTATTGCGTTCTGTTTGATAAATAACTCCTTATCCATTGGTAAGCAACTCCGCGAATACCATAGAATTCCAGTTTCGTACATAACAGTTGGTGGTCTACTGTATCAAAAGCCTTTTGTAGGTCGATGAATACACCAATAGAGTGTTTTCGTTTATTTAAGGAATTTGTAATTTCAGACACTACTTTTACAAGTGCATGTGTAGTGAAATATTTTTCTCTGAACCCATACTGACAAGGATTCAATGTCGCATGTTTTTTGTAAATGTGTTTAATCTGTTACTATATAGCTTTTCCAGGATTTTAGATAATTGTGGGAGCAGGGAAATAGGTCTATAATTATTGAAATCATTTTTGCTTCCCGACTTTTAAAGTGGTATGACCTTGGCAATTTTCATTTTTTTAGGAAAAGTTCCAGTTTGGAAAGATAAGTTAAATATATGTGTTATTGGCTTTACAATAGATGTAATTACACTTTTAATGAGTCTAAAATCGATGTCATCGCAGTCAGTGGATGTTTTGCTTTTACAACCGTTTACAACAGATATGACTTCACATTCGTCAATTGGTGAAAGAAACAAACTCTCCTTATTTCTATGACCTAACATAGAGTAGAAACATACATTTACGTGTGACACCCACTTTTAAAGCATAATAACTGACAATAACTATGATTCTGGAAGACCCTATTTTTTGCTCCTTATTTTTTCCCATCCAGTGATATTTCCACCTGTCCAAAACGGGTTATATCTGTCCAAATGATGGGTGGACAGATCACTACTTAAAAGGCTATGTCTAGGTGTAGTGGCTGTTTGAAACAATTAATAAATGTGTTGCTGAAAATATTAATACTTTTATACATTTCAAAACATGCGAACAAACAATTGAACTCAAGAAGACACTTGTCATTAGTCCTATCAGGATGCTTCGACATATTGCCACACATCGGCCATCTCAGACCGTTCTCTAATTACACTTCACATCTATATAAATAAATTTCTGCCATCAGTGTGGCTGTGGCTGACGACCTTTCATATCAAGGCGATTGATTTACATTTATCGTTAATTGTGACCGTTAATTCGGGACTCTGTGACATGTGTATGTTGTATCGTAAGGCGATTAGCAATGTGTTAGGCTGCGAATTTGCAGGACGAACAGTTTGAAAGCAAGATGAAATGACAGCGCTGATGTCAAGACTTAACATTCTTTTTGGTCCGTATACGCCAGCTGTTTGTGGAATAACATTGGTGGCTGGGCAGTGATTGCAAATGGCTGGGACGGAAATTGGCACATTATTTAAGTGTGTCACATCATGGCATCACAGACAGTGATCATCAAAGACATCTGTCTGTCGCCACCAAATCTATATTTGTCTTCGTCTCCGGTGGTTATTCTATACAGAAAATTGCCGGATGGTGACCTGTGATATACTGCAGCTTAGCCACAGCAGATTAGGAAATAGAAAACGTTTTTTGGACGATTTCGTGGAGTGTGTGGTATGGGTTGGAGTAGTTCTAGGAAGGACGCTGCATTTTGCAGTGACATTGAACAAGTCATGGATTGGAGCTTCGAGGCTTCATGTAGAAATAACATTTGACGTGGCTACAGTAGTGTCCAGCCACGAGTCCACCATGGCGTTTGTGAACGTTCTAGTGAATAGAGTCAGACGTTATATGAAGCAAAAAGGTAGACCGGTTTTAATTGAAAAAATTGGTAATTAGGCAGTGTCACTGGTCCTGAAGCATTGGTTCTGGTAACCTGTGGACAGATGCTTTCTTTAGTGGACTCTCCATTTCTTTGATTGGATCGGTTCATGTATGAATAACTTTTTTCTTGCCTGCTTTTAACAAGATTGTTATGCAAATGGGTGTGTCGACTTATATGAGTGCATGGATGCATGTCTATGAATGGAATTGACATTAATTATAACTCAAATTTCCAGTTTTCATGTTCCTTGGCAAAACTGATGTAACCAACTTTTGTTTCTGTTTGTTTCAGGTACGTACGCACAATTTCTACATGTCCTTTTACCATCGTACCAAATTGGTAAGTTGTATGTGAAAAATATTATGCTCTTATGAAAAGAATTTATATTGTAATTTCCCAAAGAATATGATTAAGACAAATAGCTAAGAGTGTGAATATAGGAGATACAGACATTTAAAACATTTGATTTTTTTGTTTTAAATTATGGACCCTAAATCACAAACACTTTTTACAACATCATTCTAATTGAACAGGAGGAAACATTTTAGTTACTTAAAAATGACATCACCAATGATGATCAAAAGAACCAGACTCTTAGAGAGCTGTAAAAGATTGATATTTGCCTGGAAACATAAATCTGTTTGTAGTATAGTCATCTCATCAAATAGTTAGGTGTCAGATTTCCTATCAGCTGTATGTATTGTGAGGCCCAGGTATAGACTGAATGCGAGTGTTAGGAGTCTGTATTTTAGAAACCTTTCTACCTGTGTATGTGTGCGTGCATTAGTGAAAGCTCTCAAAGGTTTCCTTCCCACTTCTCCATTCCATCATCCCCCTCGTTGCATGTAGCCAGACAGTCTATCTCCCAGCCCCCATTGGCTCATAAAGAATATGTTTAGTGTCTACTGTTGGAATATAGTGCCCATTTCAGGCTTGATACTGGTGTATACTCTCTCCCAGAGAAACCAAACTACTGCATTATAAATGAAATTTGTTTGCAAAAACACAAGTGATACATTTGTTCATGTGTGTGTTCGTGGAATTTAATAAATATACATGCATAGAGAGACATGTATACTCACATTCACATGCATGCACATGAGTAGACGTATGCACGCACGCATGCACGCACGCATGCACGCACGCATGCACGCACGCATGCACGCACTCACGCACGCACGCACGCACACACACACACACACAAATATACACACACACAAATACACACATACAAGTACACACGCACGCACGCACGCACGCACGCACGCACGCACGCACGCACGCACGCACGCACGCACGCACGCACGCACGCACCACACACACACACACACACACACACACACACACATACACACAAATACACACACACAAATACACACACATACAAGTACGCACGCACGCACGCACGCACGCACGCACGCACGCACGCACGCATGCACGCACGCACGCACGCACGCACGCACACTGACATTTGATGAGTCTGTCTAAGGCCAGTGTTGTGGTCAGTATGTTTGACCTGACCACTTGTGTCTAAGACAGGACCTTTCAGTCTCCCACACACCCTCCCTGGGGAAATGAGGAGGGTGTAGAAAGTAAACATGATAATCAATAACACAACTGTAAACATATTAATAATTAATGTTCATAAAGTCATTTTCATGTCAGACTCTCCTTTTGTGACAAAGCCAAAATATTGCATTCAATTGTTGCAAAACTGAGGGCATGATAGTGGGACAAAACAAGTGTATCTTAATGACATCTGAGACAAGGGGAGAGGAATTCAGATACAATTTTTATTTATGACAACTAGCTTTTTTCAAATATATATATATATATTTTAATGTAAGCATTATATTATAAGATAATTGTTTCTATGAAGTGTAGGTTTGACAAAAATATAATGAAGATGTAGGTATGTTTCATCTTCAAATTTTAGTTTCTTCTGAACAGGATTAAATAATTTTCATGTACTACATTTTATTAAATGATTAATCTTTAGAGGTGGTATATTCTCTTGTATTAGTAATCTCAGTTGATGATACTTAATTAAAGTTATCTCAATGCCGTGATGATAATAACTACATAATTTGTGTTTCTTAATTTAAACTTTTGCTAGCACAAAAATTATTGATTAAAACACCTTAAGTTTAGTTATAATTAAGTGCATAATTATGCTGATTTACTTACACTAAAATTTACCTGAACATTGTTTTGACTGGTATTAAAACATGCTGAGGATTTCTCAATTGCTTACTTACTTAATTATAATTTAATTCAAATATTACATTATGAAATCATAAACAAATATCTGTTTTCCGAGACCTCTCCTAATGTCTCCTAATGTGCCATGACGCTCACTTGTAACCATGTTTCATATCTTAAATATTAAACAACATGGTGTTCATGAAATAACAACTGTGTTCGGTTTTCCTAGAAATTGTGAAATAGACACTTTTCTAGGGATCCAGGTTTATTTTAGTCTCAGGGATGTTACTTGTGACTGTGTCTTCATCAGCCAGATAGTGTGTGTGACTGCCGGTGACATTTCCATTTGCTTGTGTCCACACTGATACACGTCTAGTCTGGTGTGTCTGCAACATTGTCACCTGTGAATAACCATCAACCGTTATCTATTACTCAGTACAACTGAGCACTGCTGATTTTTGTTGTCAAATCGCTTTTTAAAAAGGCAAGTAAAGGCAAGTTCTTATATAGCGCAGCATCCAGTCCTCAGGACAGTTCAAAGCATTTTACACTTCACTTAATCCTGACAGACCTGTTCACTCAGACACCATCTCGGCTTCTCTGGGAAGCTTCAAGCCATATGTTACAATTAATGTGCGAAGGCTACTCGTACACATATCCACCACTGTCTATAGCCAGGTACTCATGTATACAGCTGAGTGAACTGGGGCAATGTAGAGCGAACAAACTTGCCCAAGGTTTTAACACCGCAGCATAGGTTTCGAACCCAGATCCTACAAGTCGAGAGTCTGAAGCTCTACCACGAGCCATGTTTAATATGTCTTTTATGACGATGAAATTGATTGATTTGTGGTGCAGACTGTTTTGATCTGTTTGTTGTTTCTATGTTAGTTTATTGTTTCTACATAAATAAAACTTGCGGATTAACATGACACTAATTAGTATACATATGTAGTAATGCAGTGGCTCAGGGATAGAGCATCGGACTCGACTAAGAGGACCTGGGTTCGAATCCTGTGCTGCCGGGTGAACCTTGGGCTGAATGTTTCCCAGAGAAGCTGAGACGGTCTTCGATTGAACAGGTCTGCCAGGGAGTAAAGTGTAAAAAGCGCTTTGAGCAATCCTAAAGATTGGATACTGCATTGTATAATAACATACCTTTACTAATATCAAGGTGGCTCCCACACAAAACATGTGGATCACAAACTAACTGGATCTATTTGAAGACCGACTAAACAGACCTGATTGTAACTGAGATGTAGACATACACTGCTGCATCCTGGCCTATCTAGTAAAATAATATCCGTATTGGGGCCAAAATTGCTTATTTTTATCTTTTGTCATTAATAGCAAATTGTCAAAAGAGAACATACAAATATGTAGTTCTGTGGGATTTTTAAATTAAACCTGTCAACCTGAAGTGGTAATAAAAATAATAATGGCATGTCTCTGTTTTATTGTGGTATACATTGACATGTCAAGGTTGATGTACGCTCATATTGGCGATAACCAAGTCTGTAGAAAGCACCTGCAATATTATGTAGTCATTCGTCCAACTCCCTTCAGCTCTTATTGCAATGTTTTATTGAATGGGTTATATGAGAGTTTGGTTGACGTCAGCGCCTGCTGATAACTCACCATTTTGCTTCATGTCAGTTTAATACAAATTGTGCATAATTATGCGGTTGAAATATGTCGGAGATGAATACAGATTGGTCAGTTTTCCAAAGTTTGATTGTATGTATGTATGTATGTATGTATGTAGTATATATATATATATATATATATATATATATATATATATATATTATATATAAATTATAGTACTCCAGGACAGTCATGAGTTCTTCTGTAATTTATGACTGGCTCAGGAAACAGTTAAGCAATGTAGACATTTAGTTCTCCATCAAAACCTTCGACTAATCATGAATCCTTTTCATGAAAACTGCCTAACTTGACTACTTTAGCTGAGTCACCCAAATTGCGTGTGAGTAATTGCAAGTAATATATACAATTGAAGTAAAAAGCAAGTGCTTACTTTTGCTAAAATCACAGGCAATATTATTGACTACCAGGTAAGTATTGCTTGTGTCATGTTACTAATGAAAATGACAATCTTTATTACTTATGGTGCGTGTAACCAAAATATCAACAACATCTGCAAATTGTTACCTAATGTTCTCAAATGCAATAGTTTCGTCAGTTTGATGATTTAACAAAAACTAAGTAACATATTTGTACAAACCGAATAAGCTTGTACTAACGGGCACCAGATCTATTTTTAAATATACACCTCCCTGTATAATGTGATAGATCTGGTCATATCTTATTTGATGTATGTTAAGGTGATGTGGAAACTCAGTAGCCTGCTTAGTTCAGTTTGTTCTGTGAATTTAGTCACCAAACTAGACATAAAGTATATAGTAGTCTGCAATTGGCATGGACTCTGACATCTGCCAATGTATTGATACAATCAGTGATGATTGAATAATCCTTCATTTGTTCATTTCTTTCCAGTCATATAGACACATATTCCATCCCACCATGAGAAAGCTTTGATGGAAGTCAAATAATTATTTTGCAAAATTCTGCCCAATTTGTGAAACAACACTGTCATAACACTACTTTCTTGTCGAATTCAATATCACCAGTTAGTTTCATTCAAAGAAAAATCCTTTTATAGTCACTTTGGATAGCTTGATGATTTTGTCACCATGGCGATGGTTATGTACTCCAGAGATTTGTCAGTCTATTCTGACATTGCATGGAAACTTGTTCAAAGAAATGTAATACATGGATGATAAGTAACGTTGGCATGTTAAGCTTTCAAATCTGTCGTCTTCAAAGTTAACAAAAAAGATTGTTTAAACCCCCGCACTGTAATTGTCGTCATCAAAGTCTTCAGAATTTTTTTATAAACACTTGCACTGTTTTAATTATTAACGGCTATTTGAGAGTATGTCTGCATGAGTCGGATTCTGTACTAATAATTACTTTGACATCACTTGATTTAATTTGTATTTATTGATCGACGTTACTGTGAATAACAACAGGTAAAAATGGCGATATCTAATTACTACTTAGATTATAACTAATGCATGTGAGGCCTTATGTGTTATGAAAGAGTGTTTCTCTGTTAGATGGGAGACCCACTTCTCCGTCAGTTTTGTACGTATCGATCGGAAATTTTGCATGCGATCTAGAGAACCCTAATGTTTTGTAGACTTAGACTTTTTTTAAATATAAATGGGAGTTGGTTAATGTGAGGATGAGCCCCAAAAGTAACCAACACCCGGATACATTAAAAGGCTTTTGTGCAAGACATAACAAAACACCACATCACATCTACCCGGTAGTTTTCATGTTGTATAAAATTTCAAACTAGTTTCGCAGGGGGGATACACAGAGAAGCCAAATACTAGAGGCATAGATAAAGATAGCAAAAAGACATCAGCAAAGAACAGCCTGGAAAGCCCTACGGAATTTGGTTATAAATGTGTTTGTTTAAATGCAAGGAGCATAGTAAACAAAAGAAATGAACTAAACATTATGGTAGAAGATATTGACCCTCACATAATAGGTATAACTGAATCTTGGGCCACCCCCGATATATCAGATGCCGAATTAGGAATGACAGGGTATGTAATGTTTAGGAAAGATAGATTAGGAAAAGGGGAGGCGGAGTTATTTTATATATTAAAGAATCCATTCAAGCTTATGAAATAAAATTAGAAAAAGAAGCAGAATGTGAAGAAGCTGTCTGGTGTAACATAGTTACAGGAAACTCAACATTAACTGTTGGGTTAGTGTATCGGAGTCCAAACATAAGCATGGAAGAGAATGAAAAAATACATAACGCTATCAAAGAAGTGAGTAAACGGGACTGTATTATTATGGGGGATTTTAACCATGGGCATATACAGTGGACATCTATACAGAGTACCGGGAGAGAGGATCAAGAGTTTTTAAATTTAGTACAAGATAGTTTCCTTTCTCAACATGTGTTAGAAGCAACCAGGGGCGAGAACATGTTAGACATAGTATTGAGCTCACAGAAGGAATTTGTTGATAATGTCAAGATATGTGAGCCACTGGGGTGTAGTGATCACAACCAGATACATTTTATCATCAAAATAAAGGGAGAACGGAATAGAAAAATAAGGTACAGGAAAATTTTTCACAAAGGACATGAGGGAATATTTAGCAAAGATAGACTGGAATAACACACTGAAGAATAAGACAGCAACAGAATGCTGGAATATTTTAAAGAGTGAAATTGACTGCGTCGTTGACAAATTTGTCCCCTTGAAAAAACAGGGGAAACGGTCAAAGAAGAAACACTTATCGAAGGAAGCCATTAGAAAAATCAAGTACAAGCAAATGATGTGGAAGACATATAGACATACCGGAAGTGAAGAAGACTATAGCATTTATAAAGAAGCACTTAATCAAGCTACAGCTGAAATTAGAAATTCAAAGAGAAGCTACGAACAAAAAATTGCTTTTAATATAAAACATGACAGCAAGAGTTTTTATGCGTATGTTCGAAGTAAGCAGAAAGTTCAGGATAAGGTCGGTCCTCTAGAAGGTAGTGATGGAAACATAATAACAGAGGGATTCTTAATGGCAGAAAACCTAAATGAGTACTTTAGTTCGGTGTTTACCAGGGAAGATATTAGTATATTACCAGTACTTGAGACTAAGTTCGAAGGGAGAGAGTTTGACTATTTAGGACAACTAATTGTAACCCCAACAATGGTAGCTATGAAAATAAGAGATATGAAGGATAATAAATCACCTGGAGTGGATGGGATTCCTCCCAAATTACTACTGGAAATTGTAGATCAAATCAGCATACCACTTGCAACAGTGTTCAATTTGTCATTAGAGGAGGGAATAGTTCCGTTAGAATGGAAAGAAGCAAACATTATACCATTATTTAAAAAAGGTTCGAGAAACAAGTCAGAGAACTATAGACCAGTGAGTTTAACATCGGTGATTTGCAAACTATTAGAAAGACTAATTAAAGATCACCTGGTTGATTTTCTTGTTAAAAATAAATTGATAAACCCATCTCAACATGGGTTTTTAAAAGCGAGGTCATGCTTAACAAATATGTTATGTTTTTTGGAAGATGTCACAAAGTGGCTAGATGAGGGATCACCAGTAGATATAATCTACTTAGATTTTAAAAAAGCCTTTGACAAAGTGCCACACCAAAGACTACTACTTAAACTAAAGGCCCATGGCATTGGAAATGGAATGATCAACTGGATAGAAAAATGGCTTATTGATAGAAGACAAAGAGTAGTAGTTGATGGGGAGGTTTCAAACTGGAAAGCGGTTTTGAGTGGAGTACCGCAGGGATCAGTACTGGGACCTATTTTATTCTTAATATATATCAATGATTTGGATGATGACATAACAAGCAAGGTGTTGAAGTTTGCGGATGACACAAAAGTGTTTAGGAAAATTAAAAGTGATGCAGGTAGACAGCATTTACAAGATGATCTTAATAAGTTGATAGAATGGTCTGAGAAGTGGCAAATGCTGTTTAATTTTGGAAAGTGTAAGTGCCTTCACACAGGACATGGGAATGAAGATGCACAATATACAATGGGTGATACTGTACTAAATACTACCTTAAAGGAAAAGGACTTAGGGTTAACTATTAGTGCTGACATGAAGGTATCAGAGCAGTGTGGAATTGCAGCAGCGAAGGGAAACCAAATTCTTGGATTAATTAGGCGAATTATAGTGTACAAAGAAAAAGAACTAATAATACCGCTGTATAAAACAATAGTTAGGCCTCACTTAGAATATTGTATACAAGCATGGAGGCCATATCGCAAGAAGGATATTGATATGCTAGAAAGAGTACAAAGGAGAGCAACCAAAATGATACCAAAACTCAGGAATATTAGTTATGAAATGCGTCTAAAAGAATGTGGTTTAACAACACTAGAAACCAGAAGATTGAGAGGAGATCAGATTGAGGTGTTTAAAATATTGAATGGATATGAAAATATTGACGGAAATATTTTTTTCACAGTCAAGGAAGAGAGAAGGACTAGAGGACATTGAGTTACATTAGCAAAGAAGCAGTGTAGACTAGATATTAGAAAATTTTCATTTTCACAAAGAACAGTAAACGAATGGAACAGATTATCAGCTGATTGTGTAGGTGCTAGTAGTGTTAATATATTTAAAAATAAAATCGACATATACCTAAGAAGGACGGGGTATACTTAGATAGATAGGTTGGACTCTCGATAAGCCAAATGGCTTCCTAGTCCACCTGCCATCTAGAGTTGAATCTCTAGGTGGCAATCTTGTTAAATCTTGTTAAATCTTGTTAAATATGTCTCAAGTCTCAGATGGTTTCCTCCAAACAGCCCAAACTTGGGCTAATGCAGGAGTTATGCTTCTCTAAACTTATTGAGTCCACTACAGGTTACACATTTACCCCCTGTGTGGGAACTTTTACTTACCCTGGCATAGACACCAGATAGAAGGGACCACCGGCTTTTAGTGTCTCTTCAGAAAGACATGTGGTGTGAACTAAATTGCCTAAGTTTTGAAACGGCAGTCATGTGGGATTGAACCACCACCCCCTCGATTGACAGTCCGGCGCTCTACCGAAGATTTTCATGATGATTATAGTCAAGTAATCCTGCAGAGTAAGTAGAGAAATTGTGAAAATTATTCTGCAAATTAAACTTTCAAAACTGCTTCACTCCGCACCAGTGAGCTCCACCAATAAGCATGCTAATTGTGAGCATTAATGTTGCTACCGGATTCGGTTAAATTCATATTGTAAATAAAGTTAAAAATACCTTTCTGAATAAACTTGTGATGACAGGAATATATTGCGTGAAGATTGTGGACATGACGCAGACACCTCCATAGTAGAACACAGTGGATTCAGAAAGGTATTTTGCACTTTTCTTACAATGTGTTGATTATTCCACATCAGTTGCAGTAGATTCACAAAAATATGTAACTTATGATTGCGAGGGTCCTGCATTCTGTTGTATTCTGAGTCCATGCTGGCTCAAGGCACGAAGGCTGGGTGTGTTAATTGCGACATTACCATGCTCTGTTATCCACGTTGTTAACAAGCTATTGTGCTGTGGTCATTTTGCGATAGCTCTCACTTACTGTACCTGTGGAATGACATTGATTAATAAGCTCTCGGAGTACTGGCGTCAGACCAGTGAACTAAGTGGATACGGCTGGGTAGGCAGGGGAACACGCCACGGCACCGAGTACCACTGTGGATGTTGTTTTTGGAGGAAACGCAAATTGATACAAATGTTCAACGTCCCTCACCGATCAGGCATGGCAAGGGATGAGGCTGTGCGTGGATAAATGGATTTCATTGGCCAGGATTCAGCAGCGTTTGTTTCAGTAGTCAACCGTGTGATGACACGAGATAATTCCGTGGACGTCTACGCATCAGATGGGTTGTGATTTGTGATCGTCGATTGCACCAGTGTTGGTTGCATGATGCCTCGAGTTCGTGCAGATTCATGAGCTTTGCAAACTCAATTTACACGACATGTCATATTTTCAGCTAGTTGTCTGGAGTTAATGAAGAGACGTCGACATAGGCACGCACGTACGTCACTAATCACACAATCTAGCAAAACAAACCGTCTGACTGTGTAGACATCGCCGGACCGAAAGTGATCACTTTCTCCGTGAGTGTCGTTTTACCTCGTCGAAGAATTTCCCGGATTTCCTGCAGTGGGGGAATTAAGAGCTTGGCTGTTCGGATACAGTCACAGTGAGTTCACAACTTGTGCACCTGTGCCGTGACTAGCCAAGCCAGACATACGTCAATTTCACAGAGGCGCATGTAAAGAACGTCTGATTGGTGCACTCGATGTAATTAACCGACATGTAACGGAATTTGCTGAATCAGCCAGTCACTAGAGCTGCCCCCCACCAGCAGAACCAGGACTGATCTTACGACTAATTGATGTATCCACCGAGATGATGATCATGGCTGCAATCCTTTGATGGTGATCACAAGACTTCTCTTCTGACCCTGCAGATGTTCAGGTCACATGACCGTCACCAACGCGGCGTGACAGTCCAAATGATAGGTGATGTTCCATTGGATATGAATAGTCTCCGGCGTGGACCAGCTGTTTGTTTATAGTCTTGTGACTGCCGCACGTGAAGTGACGTTTGTTGACAACAGCGCGGGAAAACAGCGCGACAAAATGTCGTCATTATGCGGCAGCTGTGTCCTGATTCATCGCGTGCACGCCGGTGGACGGCGGCTGTAAAAAGCAGCGGCTGTCACCTGCACTGAAAGATGAGTTGTGAATCGTCACGCTGAGATGTCACGGCCTAGAACGTCGTCTGGCTGATAGCCCGGATTTGTGAGTCGAAAACAAATATCTCGTTTGTGTTGATTTGCGGTGAAATTGAACACAGTGGAAATGACCACGGCGGAGACTGAACGGTGACACGAGGGATTTAGGTTGGATTGGGATTTATTATTTCACTGTTGGGTCACCGAACGCAGAAGAATGGGAAACGGGAAATCGGTGCAGAAACTGAAGATGGTGTGGCTAAAGAGAGGTAGGTGGCCCCAGCAATGTGTTGGTTGCATAAACGTTCGCTTTCTGATTTTGAAAAGTGGATAGCGTCATGAAGTATTGAGATGCAACAGTTGTATGTTGTCGCCATGGTGATATGAGGAGTGTTTATTTTGGCGGCCGGCAAGTGGATAGGAGTGGTTATGAATGGCGATTGCAATAATGGAAATTACTGTAATTACAAATGTCAGTGCAGTCATTACTAATTGATGTCACAATAAGTGTTATGATACTGACACCGCCTTGGTTCTGCACGGGTAAATGTCAACGCTGTCATTGTGCTCAGCTGTGCCGACGTGAATGACATTTTGTGTGTACTAGCATCGTTGATAGCATCGTTGATAGGACATGTCCATTTTATGTTTTTATCCCAAGAATTGTGGGAATGTTTATCCATTGCCTACATTTATCTCATTAGCCCATCCATGGTTTAACAGTGTTACTATTTTTTATCTAGTATATATGAGTGTGTGTATATAATATATATATATATAATATATATATATTATATATATATATATACACTATATATACAGTATATATATACTATATATATACAGTGTATATAATTTATATAATTTATATAATATATATAATATAATATATATATATATATATTAATGGCATTCCTATTATTTGCTATGTTAAAATTGCAAAATTTTCTAAACATTCTTTAGCAATCAAGGATATTCAGGAGAATAATTGCCACTGAATTACTTTTGTGGTAGAAATCTACATGTCGATGACTACTTACGCATAACAATTTGGTCATGGTATATTGTCACTCACGCTGTACGATAGTCAGACGGTCAACTTAGATGACGCAACATCGAACGTTGGCTGTTGCTAAGTTGCATTAACTAGGATCAGTAGATGGCACCACCTGACACAATGCAACGTTTGTGCAAGATTTGCTGTTACGTAATTATCACCGAAACAAATTGGTCAGTTAGTGCACATTTATATTCCTAATTTAACCTTACTTAATATCATATCTGTGTAATTTCGTACACACATTAGATTACAAATATATGAGCATTGCGTGTGAGCTGAGACAGTTGCGTTCATGTATCATTTGTTTTCATGGAGTCTGTCTTAGTTTCCTTTTATCTCTCATGTGCCATTACTTATCACTTTCATCAGGATTAGCTCTGCTGATTGGCTGCCCTGTCTATTGACCATTTATTCCCTGCCCTTGCAATATGTGTGTCACATGAGAACACCTGTGTCTGCCAGTCACACACCTGCTGTGTACTTACGTCATTGATTACTGTTTCACTCCTGAAGTTGCAACACAGTAAGCAGTGTCGAAAAATTTGTATTTAGTACTAAATTAATTTCCTACTTCCGTCCGTCGTGGAAGCAGATGTTTTGTTTAGAGTTGTTTGTACAGATACAAGGTTGCCATATGTATTTAGACAACCTTTTGTACACAACCATAGTGGGTTCTCTCCCTCTCCCTCACCCTCTCTCCTTGCTCACCAGCTTTTTCTCTTTCCAGCTCCCTCCCACTCTTCCTCCTTACCTCCCTCACTGCCTTCTTCCCTCACTGCCTCCCAGCCTTCCTCCCTCTTCCATCTACTTCCTTTGCTCTCTCTCTCTCAGCCTCCCTCCCTCCCAGCCTCACCCTTTTCTTCCTCCCTCCCCCATCCCTCTCTCTCAGCCTCCGTCGCTCCCAGTCTCAACCTTCTCTTCCTCCTTCCCCCCTCCCTCTCAGCATCCCTCTCCCAGCCTTGCCCTTTTCTTCCTCCCTCCCTCCCTGGACCCTCCCTCCCTCCCCCCTTCCTCTCAGCCTCCCTCCCTCCCAGCCTCACCCTTCTCATCCTCCTTCCCCCTCTCAGCCTCCCTCCCTCCAAGCCTCCCCTTCTCTTCTGCCTGCCTTCCTTTTTGGTCTCTCCATCCCAGCCTCTCTCCCTCTCGTCTCCCTCCCTACCTCCCAATCAGCTTCCCTCCCAGGTTCCTTCCTCTTCCTCCTCCATCCCTACACCCTGAATGAGTTACTCCCTCTTCCTACCGCCCTCTATTCCTTCTTCTCTTCCAGTTCCTCCCTCCCTCCCTCCCTTCCTCCCTCCCTCCCTCCGCCGCTCCCTCCCTGTGCCCGAATGGTGTTGTGAGAACACTGTCAGTCAGCTGTCAATCTTGAGAGTATGAAGTGATTGAGACAGTTTGAAGACCGTTTTTTTTTTAGAAGTTGTCACAGTATTCAATGTTTAACTTGCATACATATTACTGAATTTTCTCCATGTGCTGTTTCTTAGTTTTAGGCATGTTGAATTTTGATCATCAGATTGACTATTCCTGTCGCCAGAGAACAGGAATAGTTGAAAGTGTAGTCACACATTGGTCTGTTGAGGTAGTGCCTACTTTAGGGCAAGGGTAGGTAGGGTTATTTACAAAACACTGTGGGGGGTCTCTCATACTCTGTGTGGTCCTCCACATCACCCCTTGTGATGTCATCATTAACTGAGCTATGATAATGTCACATTACAGTGTTTTGTATATTTGTGATGCTGTTTCTCAGCCTCATGACACAGAGTTGTTTGTTAAAAGACCAACGAAATAAAACACTCAACACTGAAGAGATTGTTAACAAAACTCAGTAAATGCCATTTCAGATTACATGGTTTCCTGGGGGAAATGGTCTAATCGAATTGAAAACTAAAAAAAGGACTTTGGCCCATGTTGTATGTTGCTAATATTTTCCGTTAAGATATTCGCACATCATGTACACATATTTCATTCATACCCTCAGGACAAAGCACAAACGTGAAACGTTTTACAAAACACTACATATTTTGTACTTTATTCAGAAGGATGACTTGTTAGTGTCCTTCATTTAAGAAGCCCAGTTACATTTTTATGTGCATGAATGACAATAAATAACCTTATACCAGGCACAACATGCAGACATAGCATTTTTACAAGTTATAGCAACAAGCAAATTTTGTGATTTGATAAACTGTTTTACTGGCTTGGGTGTACATGTATGGCTATTATTGTATCACGTACAGTATACATAAAACAACTTGCCGATACATGATTTAAAATTGCATAATCAGCTGATAACCTATCACTTCATATGCTAATGCATGGTTGGCTGTAAATATGAGTTTATCGGGCATCACATTCCCAAATAGGTAACCTTAATGAACTGGGAAGAGTCAAAATTCACAATGTCAGATTGTCTGTGAAAATGGTACCACCCAGACAAAATACCTATTGTGCATTCAAAAAAAAAATTCTTGTAAATTACTAGTATATTATTCTTAATTTTCATAGCAAATGATTACTTTTTATTAATGCATAAACCCAAACAATTGCCTTTTGTTGGCCCTTAGGTGGCCAGTATATTGAGGTGAGAACTATTTTTGGTGGTAATAGTAATTAATAGAATATGTATAGATGCTGACACGAGAGCCATTGTAACCAAGAATGATTATTGATCTATAACCATGCAACATATTCATACCAGATGGTCTTGCTAATGATGTCAGTTAATTAATTAATTAATTGGCAGTTGTATTGATCCCGCCTAGGGGGACACATCTCCTGGGGGTCTTTTTATGTTGGCAATTAAGGACACAAGTTTGTCCATTTAACATTTTAACAGGGTTTATGGGGAGGAGGTGGTTGGTCAGGCTAGGCGTTTACACAAGGTCACATTTTTGCCAATAATATGTTAAACAAGGTCTGGGGACCACAAGGTCTGGGAACCACAAGATCTGGGGACCATAAGGTCTGGGGACCATCTCAGTAAGAAGATCTTTTAAGGAAATTTCATAATTAAACAAAATATGTTGTTCAATTAAATAATTCTTTTTCAAAACCAATATATCCATTGCCTGATGTGGTGGTGGTGGTGGTGGTGGTGGTGGTGGTGGTGGTGGTGGTGGTGGTGGTGGTGGTGGTGGTGGTGGTGGTGGTGTGGTGGTGGTGGTGGTGGTGGTGGTGGTGGTGGTGGTGGTGGTGGTGGTGGTGGTGGTGGTGTATGGTGCATGCGTGTGTTTGTTTGTGTGTGTGTGTGTGCGTGCGTGTGCACATGCACGTGCACGTGCGCGTACACATGCACATCCATGCCTGTATAGTAAGGGACATGTTGACATTTTCCTTATGGCAGATTTGCGTCTGGGACACACCATTCTAATGGATTAATTTGTAACCCTTCAGAAGAAAATAATACCTTCATTTTTTTCAATGTTCCCCCCTTAGCTAAAGGTGATTTCCAGTTTTTGGGTTTATTCAAGTTGTTATGTTGATATAAATTAAGCATTCATTTTCAGTTTAACGTTTTCTTGTGGTTCTTCCGATGTCTTGGTACATGTTTATGTGCCTTGTGCTTCAACAAGCCGATATGATTTTTGTCATAATAAAAATGGTGCGTGACTTACGGAGAAACTGTCTTTTTTGTATGTGCATGTGGCGCCATCTGGATGATGAGCAATTTTGTTGTCCTGTTAAAAACAGACCGAATCCTAATTACAGACGTAACGTAATCAATTCCCAATGACCTGTTAGCCCACTAATGGATTACCGAAAGTACTTAATAAGAAGATCAGCAGCTCTTGACGTCAGATCCAGGGATCATTGTGTCTTCAAGGGATCAGCGTGTCTTTGCCAAGTGGCAGGTGATGACACCTCAAAACGTGCTGATAACTGAAAGGCCGGCAATATGAAAGGAATCACAGGCAGTGTTGGATGCGATGATGTTGTCGTCGTTTCCGTCGGCCATAGGTCGAATGTCGGTTGTCGTTTTTGTAATCCGACAGCCGTCTGTGAAAGTGAGATTGACAATTAAATGATTAATGAGCATGGAATTTGAGCAGTGTATGCTGTCTGGGATGGAGGGATTCATTGTCGCAGTCTATATGACGTCAATTTCTTGAGTGAGTTCTCCAAACCGCGATTGCCTCGGGTAGTGGCCTTGAAGATTCACCTTGTTTATCTAGGTCAATAATGGTCATGTGATCTTGGATGTTCGATTGGATTGGGTTAGCTCAAACAGTGTGCCCAACATGCGTGCGTGCTGGACCCAAAATGTATGCGTGCTGGACCTAATATGCATTCAAGCTGGACCCAACATATGCATGTCATGCACATGTGTGTACACGTGACACGTGGGAGCACCCGTGACACGAGACAAGGTGTTTGGAACTAACTAGGGAGGTAATCACGTGATTGGGTATTTACCGGGTTGGTGGAGTAGTATATCTGGTTGGGAACTTATTTGTGAGGTACTAATTAGTGAGGTTCTCATGACTCAGCACTTGTGAGATACTCACTGGTGAAGTATTCACGCTGTAGTGTATTCTAAGTACGAGGACATATACTCTTTAATGAGCTGCTCTGTGTGAGGTACTGTGCATCGAGACACTTTGGACTGAAGTACTCTATTGAGGTACTCTAGTGAGGTACTGTGCATCGAGACACTTTGGACTGAAGTACTCTAGTGAGGTACTCTAGTGAGGTACTGTGCATCGAGACACTTTGGACTGAAGTACTCTAGTGAGGTACTCTATAGTTATACTCTATAGTAAGGTACTGGGCAGTGAGATACTTGGAAGTGAAGTACTCTAGTGAGTTATTCTGTGTGAAGTACTCTTGTAAGGTACTCTGCAATACCGTATGTAAGGTCCTCTGCAGTGAGGTACCAAAAGTACTCTGCAGCACGGTACTCTGTAGTGAGGTACTGTCTGGAGAGGTACTCACTGGTAGTTTATAAAATTGACTGGTACTCATCTTGTCAAGTACTCATGTGATTTGGTACTCCCTGGTGAGTACTCAATGGCAAAGTACTCATTCTAACTGAATAAGTTTCTACAGTAGAGAAAATCTACACAGGAAAGTGTCCGTGTGTCCCCGTGGCACTGTGTCCCTCAGTCCCGGTGGCACTGTGTCCATGTATCACTGTGTCGCCGTGTCGTCGTGTCGCCATGTCACTGTGTCCATGTGTCCCCTTGTCAACTAGTGTCCCTGTGTCCCCATGTCGCTGTGGGCCCGGTGTCCGTGTCCAATTGTGTCACTGTGTCCCCATGTCCAATTGTGTCACTGTGTTTGTGTTCCTATGTCCCTTTGGTCCCCGGGTCCCTGTGTCCCTGTGTCCCTGTGGTCCTGGCTGGCACCTTCATGTTTATGCTTCACAGGATCCCATTCGTCACTTCAGCTGGCAGTGTGTTATCAATGCACCAGATGGAGCCACTGCCTGAGTATAGCCCACACAAAGGCAGGGGTTCTTGTGATACTTACCAGCTAGTGCAGACTGATTCTGCTTGTCAGTGAATGAGCAATATAACCCCCCCACACACACACACACACATACATACACACATACACACACACACACACACACACACACACACACACACACACACACACCCTAACACACACCACGCACCCACCCGCACCCACACCAGCACCCACCCGCACCCACCCGCCACACACACGCGCCACGCACGCACGCACGCACGCACGCACGCACGCACACACACACACACACACACACACACACGACCCTATGAAACTAAGTAAAGACAATTTCATGGCATGTACAGTAGGTACACCTGATATGTTGAAATGGAAGCCAGTTAATGTCAAATTTTAGCCGAGGAAACTCCTTTTTGCTCATGTCAGGTTGGTTGTGGTGATCCTGTTAGACCAGCCTACTCACCCGCATGTGTTTTAATTGTATCATTTTGTACAAGGTCTTTGAGTAATTAGATTATTAGTGAATATATTTTAGAGTTCAGTTTTCTGTGTTTTAAGATTATTAAAATAACTACTGATATAGGAGAAAATAAGGTGTTTAATGCAAATGTTATATTAATTACGCAAAAACTGTAATACTGCTGTATGTCACCTGCTTTACATAAACTGTAATCGGTGACATTTTTGTGATATAATCATCACTGAATCAATAACTTATATGAAGTGATACGTTGAGATTTTAATTAGTTATTTTGTGAAAGCAAAAAGTCTTTAGATATCAAAAGTTATTATAAGATAAACATTTATCTTCAGCTAAAATAAACACGCACATAATTTTGCTGTAGATTAAACTATTGGCTGCATGTGACTGGATACAAATAATCAGACGCAGACGAAGGTTGCAGGCACTAACGTCCTGACTGATATCTTCATAATGTCGACTGTGTGAGCACTTATTAAATATACATACATCACGGAAGCATGGCCATTTGCGTAAACGGTTTATTTGCTCTTAATGACGTGATTTCTTCTCGGAATCAATACCTTGCTGTTTGGTGATATTCCGACGGAGAAATTATAGGATACGAATCACACAATTATCCGTGCGCAACAGGAATATTTTTACATTCATGTAGGGAACCTCTCAAAGTGTGGATAGACATATTGCATTTTAATTATGTGATAACTCATCTCATTTTTTATTATTTTGCTTACGTGGATTTTGATCCACCAAATGGCAAAACATTTCATAAAATATTATGATGATGATTTAGAATACTTGATTTTCGTGTTCTAGTTAAGGCATGCGTGTCTGGAGAGCTTTTTACCTACCTGGGAGAATTGATTGACGATCAGTTCACCAGAGGGCGCCAGTCTAAACGAATTGTGCATTGCGTCATCAGTTAACATATTAAAAAAATTCCTCGTTAAATTGTGTATTTTCACAGGAACATTAACCAATACAAAATGTTATCAGTAACACAAATTGCACACATGTCCTAATATGTTTTTGTGGGTACCAGCGTGTTTTAAATGAACAAGCAAAGACATTTATTTGAAGAATTGAAGACAATTGACATCGGTCTTCGTTTCATGCTCGGTGCTGTCACATCAAGAGAGCGTGTCTAGCCCAAATTACTTAGACAATTCGGCTTCATTTTTCAGTTATTTGACCCAATAGGAAGCCTTGTCAGTCGTATTATTTTCGTCTGTTTCTCAACTGCGACATAAAATCGAGCGCTGTTAAAGGCCACTGTGAGGGACAGTCTCAGGCTTGTGTTGTTAGAGACAGGAGTCATTTCAGTGTCAATACCTGTATCAGTGTCGTGTCAGAGGTCACTGGGGTCATTGTAAAAGTCAGTGTTTGAGGTCATTAATGAAGGTATACCATCATCATATTTGTAAGATTTTCTGCAAATCTGCCTTTCATCAAATGTGTATGTATGTTCTTAGGTTGGAGAAATTATAATCTTTACTGTTATGATGAATGCAGAAAGGTACAATATCAATGTCTTGTTCTATTTTTAGTTTGCATTCTGATTTAAACTACTGTTTCTATCTGTTTTTAATGAGTGTATATGCTCACATATTATCTTTAAAAAGATGAAAGTAGTTGGAAAAAGACATGTGCAATAAAAGAGACATGTTTCTAAAAAGAATGAGTTCATTGTGCAATTCTTTAGTTTCCTCTTTGTCACAAAACCTGACAAAGCAAAATTAATTTACAATCATATAAAATTGTTCCAATAAAAATCACTGAGGTGCTGACTTCTTATGTGCACATTTACAATTAGTTCATCAGTTTGTGTTCCCTTAAACCTGACAAAATCACTTCACAACATTTGTTAACATTTCCCCAATATGTAAACATTGTTATATCACAGTCTATTTTGATAATTTAAATAAAATAATTGTGTTTTCGGTGGAAAATGGCAATTCCCTTTATGTAAACATGACCAGGGGTATTGCTGTTGGCTTAGATAATAAAAGCAAATCCTCTTACAAGCATAGATGCGTTGTATAAATATGCCAATGGGGATTGCATAAGATTAATTATGTAAGCAAATAGCTATCTAAGCGTAATAAATGTGGGGCCAAAAACCACCTAGCAACCCCCTCACAAAGAGTGAATTATCTAATTTCTATTCTCCAGGACGTTTCGCACATTCACTAGCATTTCCCAGAAGTTGCTCTATAAATTGTGGTTTCTAGAAATGACACTTGATTGTCGGATTTGTACGGCTGTCACACAAGATTAGTGCCAGCAGAATGGCCCAGATGTCACGACTCGACTGAATAAACATATGATGGTGAATGTCACAGGGAATGTGTCATCTGGAATATTTGGGGCTGGAATATTCCATGTAAATAGGCAGCTTTAATCAGTGACTATAAGGAATTATAATTTACTTAGCAGGTATAAACACAAACTGAATGGTTGGAAATCTGACCACGGCACGAGTCAGTGTATACATTAAGGTTGGAGTGTGGTAATTATGTCTCCTTGGCATGTCTTATGGTCAAAAATTTCTTTCTACATTCATTTGTTTCCTCTGATCTAGAAGCTGGTGATGTATTTTAGAAAATAACAGTAGTTATTTAGGGTTATGTATTCCAGATATGTCTGCTTCTCTTCAGGGTCTTTCTTCTGCCAGAGGAAACTGTCAACTACTGGCAAACTTCCAGGGGCCAATTTTTAAACAAATGATCGCGAACTGTCACCCCGGATATGGATACTATTAGCTGGACAATTCTCTCGTGCCACTCCAGTGCATTGGCCAACTTAAAGTGGCAATTAAAGTCACCTTTTAACAATTATTGTAACAGTCGATGATCATTATTCAATTATTTATTTTAATAAATTAATGTTTATCTTATTGATTAAATAATTGCATGTATAAACCCTAGGTGGCATTAATGGACTGTCAATTGGCCCACTTTCTCACATGTAATTTATCGCTAAATTAATAAAATTCTCACTTTCGCAGCAGATTTGTCCCTGCTAGTTAGTCGACCATTTTGTCAATTTGATGCTGAAATCTTAATTGTCCTATAGTAATTGGATTACGATGCGATTGGTTGCCGGGAGGGGGCTATTTCTGGCTGTCGTACCTCGAAGGTGGTCTGGAAAAAAAACACCTCAACGACACGTTATCTGGACGGGCTGTCATTGTCACTGATTGAGAAAAATCACTTCCCAGTTTGAGCTCAGCCTCGAAGTCCTGTCATTTCTTCCATCGCTCAAACAGTGCGGGTGTGCGTAAAACGTCAGCCGGCTCCTAGTTACATGTCAACTCCGCCATGTCACATGATCGCATGATGGCTGCCACAAAACATTGCCTCGTGTCTTCATGATTCTAAACTATTTTATGTTAAATAAGTGAACACCACTCATAGACTACTGTAAATTACTGTCAGAGGGACGGTTTAGCAAGTGACATAACACAGTTGCCAAGTTTGCAACAATTTAAGAAAAGATTAAAGTTGACGTTAATTTTTTGGTATTTATGAACAATGATACAAAATACCATTACTGTTGCTTTGTATTCAATCTTGTAACTCTTACTACAACTACTATGCATTTTAGTTGAAAAGGACATGGCGCCTTACAAGTCACATGACTTCTGCTATGACCCTTTAACAACAGCAGTGATTCTCCAATCATGGATTTGTATTATATTGTATTGTCTTTACCATTATGTTTGTATTATTTTCCCATAATATGTTGTATATTCCTGTGTTGTTGTTGTTGTTGTTGTTGAATAAACTTTCATTCATTCATTCATTCATTCATTCATTCATTCATTCATTCATTCATTCATTCATTCATTCATTCATTCATTCATTCATTCATTCATTCATTCATTCATTCATTCATTCATTCATTCATTCATTCATTCATTCATTCATTCATTCATTCATTCATTCATTCATTCATTCATTCATTCATTCATTCATTCATTCATTCATTCATTCATTCATTCATTCATTCATCTCATTCATTCATTCATTCATTCATTCATTCATTCACTCATTCCAGCACGATCTGATGTCTTGTATGAGTTTCAACCTTTGCCTGTATATATAATTATATACACAGTGTTTTTATTTGTCACTGGTAAATATATGTTTAACTGTTATCTTTTGATGTTAAATCATCTAAATTTTTATGTTTTGCTGTTTCGTGGCAGTTGTTACTCAGTTAACTGTGAAAAGCAATTGCGTGCTATGTAATAAAATGGCTCAATTTTTTCTAGTATTTTGTATCTTAAAATTTGTCTAAATAGTGACATTATGTGATGTAAATATAATATTTATTGCAATTACTGACATGATAAAATCATCCCATAAAATAGTTGGATGTGTGCAGTTATATTACGTCCTATTTCTCTTAATCACGTTACAAATAAGCTTTGGAATATGAACAATTTGAGCTTTTTTTTGAAAGCCAGATGATTTCCTTCTACAATTTAGACATTAATATTTTATTCTTAATTAAATTCATGAAGAACTTAACTCAAAACTACGTCAGTAAGTCAACATGCATTGCCTTTGAAGAAAAACACTTATGTCACATGCAGTCAAAGTTAGCCATTTGTAATCATTTTAGGTCCAAATGCACTTGACAGTGGCAACAACCCAATAACTGTCAGAAGAGATTAACGTCTTTGTCACAGGCCTCTAATTAACAATTATTCTGCCATCATTAATCTTAATTTTGAATATATTAGGAAACGCGAGAGAGCATCGATCGTATATTACTCACGTTGTTAGTCAGGCTGATCTAAATCAGAAGGGTTCCACTAGGGCAGGGAATGAAATATCATCCCTGAAATATGGATTAGTCAAAATTGAGTTACAATTGTTGGATTATTAAAATGATGTTTAATAATTTGACTATAATTAATTGATAATCCAGAATTTTGTGTCCAGTATTTAGGGCTTGTTTTACAAAATGGTTTAACCCATTTTTGATGACTGTAGGTTTTGGCCAGTTGTTTATGGTTTTTGCCTCACAGCAGACTCACAAGTAAATTTTTGGACAAGAATACTCATGTTTTTGGCCAGTTATTAGGTTTTGTGTAAAAAAATTTAACCAGTTACATGGTTTGGGCATTTAGGGTTTTGGCCCAGTTAACTAAAAAAGGGTTTTCACCATTACTGTATTTTTTAACTCTAGGGTTTTTTCCCAGTTACTCTATGGTTTTGTGTCCAGTTACTGTATGGTTTTGTGTCCAGTTACTCTATGGTTTTGTGTCCAGTTACTCTATGGTTTTGTGTCCAGTTACTCTATGGTTTTGTGTCCAGTTACTCTATGGTTTTGTGTCCAGTTACTCTATGGTTTTGTGTCCAGTTACTCTATGGTTTTGTGTCCAGTTACTCTATGGTTTTGTGTCCAGTTACACTATGGTCTTAGTTGGCATATCTGCCTGTCATGCCCGCACCCAAAATTCAGTACCCAGATGGGGCAGGCGGTGGTATACTTGGTGTGAACACCTGGCTGTAAACATTGGGGACTATGGTCATTTTATATGTAAAAGAGCCACAGAGTGTGACAAGCACAGCAGTGACCACCCTAATTGCCAGCATAGAAAGGTTGGCTTGGTGATAAAACTCTGTAAGAGGTTGACTATTTGAATGAGACATTTACAGATAAATCGGTTAGTAAAACATTGCTGAATGGAAATAAATAGCCATAGTACGTTTTTAACAACTTATTATTTATTATTTTTACACATCTGAATCCATGCCGACACGGTCGTGAATCTAAAGTGTTTTGTTTACCTTGAATGATATTTTTAGCATAGAAATTGTTGCTTATGAAAGAATGCTAAATCTTACTTAAAGTCCTACATAATCGTGCTTTCTCTATGGTAAAGTAAAATACAGGACATATGTGTTCCCACTTAAATATAAATTGGTTAAATATAGGTCACTTTACCCGTTGGTTTTAATTACCTGCAGTGCACAGGTATTAAAATGTCATTCTTTAGTCTCATTTTATTGTCTCATTTCTGAGACACCACATCAGTCTCAATTGAATTGCCATTCTAGAATGTCAGCGTTGGACTATTTTGAGGTTATACCGCCAGAAAATGCCACCGCAGCGAAGAGATGCACACTGATGCAGAAACCGTTGCCATGGTTACATACTTTGCCTACAATATTATGCTAGATGACCTCGCCAATATCTTTGTTTCAGGGTCATAGAATTTGCATTAGCTCAGCGTCAGGTCAGTGGCAGTGTAGGGGATTGATTTGGTGCATAAGGTAGACGTGTGCCAATGAATTGTGTGTTATCGTCATGTTTTGAAATAGTTTCATTACAATTCACACATCACTTGATTCATGGCAAAATCCGTTAGATTCCTTTATGATTGAATTTGCGGTCACAATATGTTATTTCGACTGTTAAAAACAAGTAAGCCATAATATGACGAAAGTGCTGACATGATGTAAACCATCATATAATACTCTAAAAGTGGTGTATAAATATACTATTTTCTTATTTATGTCAAATAGTTGTTAGAATGATGAGATATATTTTGTATGATTTTCCTTCACATATACACACTATCCTATGCACACATGGCCACACCCATTAATGTAGGGAAATAACATGGCGTGAAGTTATATGATTAATTATTAATGTTTTAATGTCAGCAGAGCTGTTTGAGCAATGAAGTAAAGTGTTTTTAATGTGACAATATGCACAGTGAACCAGAAAGTATAATGGTACGTTTGTAACATTAATATTATTTCATGGAAATGATGGAATACAGAGTTTTTAATATCATTTGATAAGTTATATATATAGACAGCTGAATGGCACAGTTCATTGTCTGCATTAAAACATTGATGTTGAATTTTTTTTAAAGATATTGGTAAGGTTACACACGCCCATGGCTACAAATTATAGACAATTATGGACAGAGGTATTTACTAGAAGACTGCATGTTTAATAATAAAAATAACCACAGTAGAACAAAAGCTCATTACCAGTGTGTGGTATTTATCTGTTTAAAACACCGGTTTACACTGTTCTTAAGAACCCATTTCCTCCCATTCATTTGCATCACTTGTGCTTTTTAAATACTAGAAGAAGTTTGTGTGTTAGATCCGATGAAGATGCGATCATATCTGTTCAAATTCTTGCTTTGTTACTGAGCTTCTAAGCCGAATGTTTTTGATGATATAGATGCAAGAAACATTTGATTAGCGCTCGGACTCCTAATTACTTATGCTTGATGGAAGTTGTGTTATTAAGGTTATTTTGTTTGCGTGTGTGTACGTGCTTCAGCTGTTTCTTCTAAGCAGCATAATGACGGCGTGACTTCATTTCTTTGGGCAGCATTAGCAGCTAACTGGCAATCTGCAATCTGGGCAAAAATGGCACAATGAGGCATTTGCTAGAGGCTCGGGGGACGAGTATTAGCAGGTCTTTCAAGACGTTGACTCAGACGGCCGCCGAGGCCTCATTAAACAACAGCAAAAGAAGGACAGGAATGTTCTCATCTGTGGTCCTGATTGCATGACAGCAAAAAGGGAGCATTTCACTAACTTTGTTTAGAGGTTTTAAACCTGATTTTGCTCTTTAAAATCAATTTTGATCATTAACAGTGATTTTGAATACCTGAAAACTGTCATAATGATGAAGCACCAACAGTACTTTGTCGGCGGTGTATCATGGAAATAGTGTCCTCAGTAATACGGGAAAGAATATTTGCGTTTTGAAAAAATCCTAATTTAACAACAGATTTTGTTTAATGATGAGTTACCTTAAGAGGACTTTATCTTAGTGAAATGGCCCCTCGAAGCGTGTGTGTGCATGCGTGTGTGTGGATATGCACGAATCAATAGGGCATGTGACATGGCGAAAGTTGGTTGTCTAGCAGATCGTTGTTGCATTAGACCTGACGGGAAATTTGAGTAACGATAAAGAACACTGCTCCGTGGTCAGATGGTGCCCAGAGCGGTGCTTATAGTCACACCCCTTGGGCAGCCGTAGACTAGTCCAGTAATGCACCGCGCGGCACAGCACAGCGCGGCGCAGGACTGATTGTCCGGCTGCATGTGCGAGCATCCCTCACCGGACGCCAGTTGGCGGTGATTGCACACACACATGCACGCATGCCCGTGTGCACACGTCTGAACGCCTGCCGTGATTGTGATGTTGTGATTGCCTGTGGCTGGTCCAGTTTGTAGCACGCACTGGGCATGTGTGGATGCTCGTGAGCGGAGTGACTCGAGCGACATTAGGATTACGACAGTTTCACTACTTCTTGATTCGTGGTTCACAGCCAGCCTGCATGCATGACGTTCCGCGTGCGCTTCCCCAAATTCTTGCCTTTCATTAACCGGCGCATCTTCTACCGAGATGCCAAAGGTACGCTGTCGTCGTCGTCGTCATGAATGGAGGGAGGGTTTATTGTTTCATCGGTGTTTATCTCGGTTATACAGTGTCGGTGTGACTATCGTATAACTCTGATTTGGTTTAGCTTTAGTTAAGTCGGTTATGTGGCAACATTGTGTGTGTTTGTGTGCTTGTGTGTACATGAGTGTGTTCTTGGAAACACACACACACCTGCAGTGTTTTCCCCGCTATGTGATGAGCGAGGTGGGCCACCTCGCTGTTTTTCTGTGCCACCTCGCTCAAAATTGCCATCTCTTATTACCTATATTTGTTCCTATAATCATGTTTACATGCTGATACGTTGAAGGTATGCATTTGTTTCTTCTCTACAATGCTATATACCAGGGAATAGGCTAAGACACCCTTTATAATGCACCATTTTGAAGGTAGTTTTAAAAATAGTACTGCATGCCTTACCCCAGGGTCCACATAGTGTCGCCTCATGCCTTTGATGCTACCCAACCTACCACCTTACATGTAATTCTACTCATGGGAGAAACATGACACCTGTCTATGTGAGACACCAAGAACTTCACATGTACTGTGGGGTAGATGTAGCTGACACTGGGGCCACCCAACTGCAGGGTGGATATAACTCATGTTGGTTGGTTTTTAATTTCTGTTCTAATAAAGATCCTTGATATCTGCCTGACCACCCACACACCTGCTCAACTGTTAATGTCGTGTCTCTGTTTGTCTGTCTCTCTATCCATCCCTCTGTCCATTTGTCTAATTATCTGTCCATTCATCCATTCATTTGTGTATCCATCCATCCACCCACCCATCCACCAACCCACCCACCCACCCATCTATCCATCCATATCCATCCTTCCATCCATATCCTCCATATATATCAATCCATCTCATCCATCCATCCATCCATCCATCCATCCCTTGCATCCCATCCATCCCATCCATCCCATCCATCCCATCCATCCCATCCATCCCATCCATCCCATCTATCCATATCCTACCTATGTATCAATCCATCCCATCCCATCCCATCCATCCATCCATCCATCCATCCATCCATCCATCCCATCCATCCCATCATCCCATCCATCCCATCCATCCCATCCATCCCATCTATCCATATCCTCCATATGTATCAATCCATACCATCCTTCTCATCCATCCATCCATCCATCCATCCATCCATCCATCCATCCATCCATCCATCCATCCATCCATCCATCCATCCATCCATCCATCCATCCATCCATCCATCCCATCCCATCCCATCCCATCCATCCATCCATCCCATCCATCCCTTCCATCCATCCATCCATCCATCCATCCATCCATCCATCCATCCATCCATCCATCCCATCCATCCATCCCTTCCATCCATCCATCCATCCGCACACGCACAGGCACACGCACACGCACACGCACACGCACACGCACACGCACACGCACACGCACACGCACACGCACACGCACACGCACACGCACACCCATCCAAGAAACCTCTCTCTCTATATACAGAGTAAAAAGCAACAAACAAAACTCATTTGTCAACTTGTAGACTTGTGTTTCCTGGAAACAACCTTTCTAGGAATGTATATGAAAGCAAGAACAGGTTTTATTAATCACCCACGTGTGACATGTCTGTGCTCTATCTTTCACAGTGATGTTTTGTGCTCAGTCGGAGGAAAGTTGGAGGATATATGACGTGCTACTTCCTGGAATAACTAGTTCGGTGTACAAAGGGAACTGTTATGTCTGAGTAGGCAACTAATACAATGTGTTGTAGCATATCTATATAAATATCTAAGAATTAAATATATAGTGAAATAATGTTATTGTAGACATTAATGATTTTAAATAAGAAGTCACACACATAATGTATATAAATTATATATATATATATATATATATATATATATATATATATATATATATATATATATATATATATATATATATATATATATGTATATATACATGTATATATATATATATATATATATATATATATATATACATATACATATACATATATATATATATAATTTCTTCTGAAATATTGGGATATTTTCTGGTTTTCTATTTCAACTGGAGGTAATGTTCTCGTCATATTCAAACTTGTTCCATGGCCTACACCAAGTCAAACCAAATCACATCACAGCAAATCAACAGAGTTTCACAGGTGTGTTTATTTCAAACCCTTGGGAAATCAATTTTCAGATGCAAGTTATCATAATCACACTTGCATGCTGTTTCTACAGAGCTGATTGGAGTGGGTCTTGTCATACATCCAGCCAGCCAGACATGAGGCGTTATGGGATGGCTTTTTTTGCATAGTTAATTCAATACTGCACCATGCAGACATGTGGTGGAATGATAATTTCAGCTTAGTTTTTTGGGTCTTGCACTTCAGGGTCATACACCCAGAGATGGATGGGCTCTGTGTTGTCTCTTTCAGCACTGAACTGATAAAGTGTTCCTCGGATTGTTGAGACTAATAATTAGCCAGGATTTGGGCGGCTACTTTCACTTCAGGGTTGTATTATGGGAATTCAGGGTTGTTTGGGAGACTTCTCAGTTCACGGAGAGTGGTGATTGTGGTGATGGTATATAGGTGATGACAACGACAGTTTGTGTGATGGCAGTGATGGTATGGATGATGAAGGTGATGTGTCACGTGATGATGGAGGCGGTTTGTGTGATAATGATTATAACAGTTTGTGTAATGATGAGGTGATGGTTTGGATGAATATGGTGATAGTTTGTGTGACGACTGTGAGAGATTGTCATAGTTTGTATGACCGTCACAGCAAATTGGCTGATTTGTGATGACAGTTTTGGTGATGATTGTGTTAGATTACATGTTGAAGGTGTCATATGTTATAAGACCATGGTGACAAATTGGGTGATGAAGCATGACAGTTTGGGTGATGACAGTGACAGTTCAGATGATGACGATGACAGTTTGGGTGATGACAGTGACAGTTCGGATGATGACAATGACAGTTTGGGTGATGACAGTGACAGTTTTGATGACAACGACGACAGTTTGGGTGGAGACAGTGACTGTTTACGTGATGATAATGACAGTTTTGGTCATGATAAGCAAACGTATTGATGCCGTATTAGACAGTGTCTTCATGTTCTCCATTCTCGACTTTCGTGTCCTGACATCTGTCACAAATCTCACCCAGCCTCGCACTCAGTTTGGTTGGCCAACAAACTTACACAACTCTAGTGGCATATTTTTGTGATGACTTTGTCATGATGACACCAGCTTGACAGAATGACAGGACTATTAAATACGATCGAAACGGATCTACAATTGAACACCCAATCAATAGTTACTGACACAACCGTCTTAGACACATCACATGTAATGATTAATGTTCTCTGTCAATCGCTGATCCCTCACCCAGAGAAACATGATTCACCATGGCAACTAAATTTTGGTAAAACGCTCCATGAAGCTGCCAGATTTTCCAGTAAATGTGGGAATGACACAGTCCAGCCTAGCATGTGCCAGGTCAGCTTTCCCGCTAAGTCCATGCCACGGCCCACCTCTGTATTGATGGGTTTCTTCTGATGCATTAGCCTCATGCAGGCCCTCTCGGGAAAGGATAGTTTTTACAGAAAAAATATCGCTTTTTCAGCGCCGGCAGTGGTAGGATTTATTTGTTTTGACAGAGTAGATCTCGGATTGCTCGTTTGTTTAACTCATGTTGATGTGGATTTCCGTGGATGCGTTTGCATCAGAAAGACACAGATGTCTGTTGTGGAGTCTTCGTTTATATATATCTTCGTTTATATATTATTAACTTAACCAGAACGTGCTTAGTCAATCAGACGTTATTTATTGCCACATTAATCAACCAGAAAACATGTCATTATTTAGTCACTAAATAGCAATTGCTTTAGTCACATTTAGTCATGCTAATGAGATCTAAGACTACAATTTTAGTCAACCAGATTGCAGTTTTATATAATCATGTTTTTGTTAAAATGGGATCAGTCATATAGCAAACATTATTGCAAACTGAAATGTTAGCGTAGTTATTTTGAGGATGTGTGTGTGTGTGTGTGTGTGCGTGCGTGCATGCGTGCGTGCGTGTGTGCGTGCGTGCGTGTGTGTGTGTGTTGTGTGTGTGTGTGTGTGTGTGTGTGTGTGCGTGCATGCGTGCGTGCGTGCGTGCGTGTGTGCGTGCGTGTGTGTGTATGTGAGTGTGTGTGTGTGTTGTGTGTGGGTGTGTTGTGTGTGTAGGTGTGTGTGTGTGTAATTATATAGTTTTGACAATATGGTTCACATTGCAATAATGTTTTGTAAATAATTACATCACAGACTGAGAGGCACCAAAACATTTGGTTTGTTTATATGTGTTGATGTTGTGTTTACTGTTTCCTACGTACTGTAAATGTCATCAGTTTCCACCTACCTCAGTGAGTTGATGAGGCTATTATAAAGACAGTACTTAGAGGCAGATGACAGCGTTTGTGCACGTTGAGCCTAGCAACTAGACGACACTAAGCAGCAAAGCGTGGGAGAGAATACATTCAATTGCGTCCTCTGCGCCACTGGTGGCATGTGATTCCTCAGGGTGGCATTAACACCGCTAACATTGGTGCGTTTGCCAACGGCTGCGATTATGCAACTTGTGCAAATCTGCAGCTATCTTGTCAGACTCTAATTTCCTGGCACCTTCCTAGAAGTACTGGGTTTCCAGTGGGCATTGTTATGTAACCAGAAACACTCAGTCTGACCTTAAAGACAGTAGGCATGTCTGTAATAAATATGTTGGACTCTTACTTAATCATTTTCATTAACTGTTACATGTTATTCCTGCTCTTTGTAGATAAAGTCTCCTGTGTTTTGTCAATAACAGGAGATTTATGCCAGTTTTAATATAAGTTCTGAGTATGTATATTACATAATTATGTTGTAACGTGTTGTTAGCATAATTAATTGGTTATATTTATTTGGTTGATTACGCAACATTTGTAAAGTGATATTCTGATGAAGCCCTTGTTTTTTTCTGGACAACAACTCATTATTTTATAAGCATCAGTGGGTATAGAAGAGGAAAAATATCATGATAGATTTTAAGTAATTGCAATTTGCGTCGTCCACCAGTATGGTTTTATAATTGTTTGTTGTTTTTCCCTCTGAGTTTGTAATCAGTATCAATCCAACAACAAATGTAATTTATCTCATATAATGTAAATAAATGTAATAAAAAGACTTCATATGTATATTAGATAATCCTTTGCCAGTTTGACTTATAGAATATAAAAAATTTGAAAAACAATTGTCAGATATATATTAGATCATCCTTAGCAATATCTCATCTAACTCAGTGTAATGTATCCACACAGGCCAGGATTATTTGTCATGCAAACTATCCCTGGCAGATCTTATACAAAAATGCATGATTTAGCCGTGTTGAACTAGTTTATTGACTTCTCCATTTGTGACTCAGGTTCGCCTGTGAGGACAATGCAATTATCTGCTCCAATTTCAAGATGGATAAACAGTTTCTAGGAACCCAATTGCACAAGCAGCTGAACGGTTTTGTGTATTCGAATATTGGCTTCTTCATCACAAACATTGCATGTGACATGAGCAGAATGTGGCCGAAATCATGCCAAATTATATCACATGACTGGAGGCCGACTAAAACGCTTGTGACCGATTTCTTTGGTTGAGCGTAAAAGACGAGTTCAGCATTGAATGTACCTTCCAAGAGTACTGAGGTAATCAGTTACAGAGACCTTACTGGCAGACAAGCATGCTCAGTTCTGTAATAACTCCTAGCACCTCATGAAATCTTAATAATTTCTTTGTGTTTATGTAGAACATGCATCTGATGCTTTTGCCTATGTTGACATTGACATTAGCAATATTGTTGTGCTCATTACTCAGGTGTGAATCACCAGGATAAAAAAACACCTGTAGACTTATACGAACATGTCACGCATGCGTTTTTGCACATATATGTACAAACACGCATGCATGCACGCATGCCCGCAACACACACAAGAAATCAAGTGAAATCTTAATTAATTGGATCAGACCACACATTTTAATTTCCATTGACATTTTTAGGACTAGAAAATATTTAATAAACAAGTCTGAAAAAGCTGGCACGATGTCATTAATGTGCTGAAAGAAATGTGGGAAATATCATATGCATTATCCTGTATCCATGAAAGTGGTATATTTTTGCAAAATGTTATCCTTGGTTTGGAAATGTTACCACTGGAATCCCTGCATCTTCAAATGAGAATCATTTCGGCTGCAACATGTTTCCGCCAAACGCCCAGTATCTTGACTGTTCCAATCTATCTGGCTGACAAACTGTTGGCAAATAAGTTCACAGAAATCCGAGCTAAATTGCCCAAGTTTACAGAGGACATCCATGTAAGTAAACACACAGTTGTTTACAGTTATTATGTAATTAATGTAATAGCTGTTGTAAATTTACACAGCTGACTAATGGAATGATATCAACACCATCAGAGTGTCTCCTGACAGGTCATATTAGACCTCATAAACATTGCCACCAGCTAGTGTGGCTTTAATTAGAGCCTAGGTGCCTGGGTGATTAGTGAGAAAACATTGAGTTTGGACTGGCTGATTCAGCCTGCTGTGTGCTTGTGTACTGAACCAGTGGGTCATATAGATATTGGGCCATATAGACAGTAGGCCATATAGACAGTGGGCCATATAGACAGTTGGCCATATAGACCACATGCTGGCCTGTGTTTGTGACATCAAATGCTGGCCGGCCGTGTTGTCTTAAAGTCAGCCAGGTGGTCTAGCCTGCATCAAATGCCTGGATAACTGGCCAGCACTTTCTGAAAGGTCACTGGGGTCAGAGACTGCGAAACTGGACCAAAATGCAGCACCTGTAGAAACGTAGAAATGGAAGGATGCGCCCAGGTACTGATGAGGGTATTCAGATGGATTTTGCTGATTTCTCCCTTTGCTATGAGTGACAGCATTATACTTGATGGCAGACTGTGTGATCAATGTCAGTCATCTGCTATAGGTCTTCGATTGTTGTTTCCACACCAGTAGAATGGTCATCTCTGCCTTCTGAGAACACTCTGGTCACTCCATCTAGCTCCCAGGCAGCAAGTCTGTTTTTGGACCATGTTTATAACAACATTAGCAAAGAATCCATCCCAGGCAGCAATTATCTGGCATGGACTTTGTTTGACAAAGAATGGCCAATTTTGGTTCAAAATTAGCCAACATTGCAAGTAGTTGGCTGGCAGTGATTATGCTAGCTTGGGCCACTTGGTGGGCCACAGTGGCCCAGTGTGAGACCATGCAGTGGACAGCCATTGTGATACATCCTGATCTTAGCCCACTGTGCCAATATTGGCCCAATGTGATGATAATGTTCAGGGCCAATGATGACCGGGTTGGAACTGTAAAAAGACAAAAAGGCAAGTTCTTATAGCGCAGTATCCAGTCCTCAGGACCGTTCAAAGCGCTTTACACTTTTCTCCCCTGACAGACCTGTTCAATCAGACACCATCTCGGCTTCTCTGGGAAGCATCCAGCCATATGCTACAATTAATGTGCGAAGGCTGCTCGTATACATATCCACCACTGTCTATAGCCAGGTAGTCATTTATACAGCTGAGTGAACTGGAGCAATGTTGAGTTAAAAAAACATGCCCAAGGTTTCAACACCGCAGCACAGGATTCGAACCTGTACCCCTGAGCCACTGCGCTCTACCATTCACCCTCATCTTGTTCCAGCCTCTTCTGTTCTCCTTGCCCTCGGTATCTGTCCATGTCTCCTCACTCACCCCTCCACATGTCCGCTCCACCACAGTGGGCTCGTAGTTACCTTAATTTTCACGTGCATCTTCATTACCGCCTTTCCTCCTAATTCTGCCCTCCTCTGCCTTATTTTTTCACAGCCATCTGCAGGCCACTTTGAAACTTTGCCTTTGATTTTGCAAGTATCATTGAAAAGCAGTCATTTGTTGCTTGATCAATCCAGGAAGTTGAGGCCGAAATTGTCTTGTCATGTGACATCATTGTACTGGACATGAGTGGACTCACGTACTGGCCTTCATAGTCCGAGTCCGTGAGAGGTCACTTGTCCGTTTGTTGGGACTTGCGAGGACAATGGGATTTGTGGTCTCCTGAAAAAACACCCTTGGAGTGAAAGAAATTGCTCACATTTTGATATGGAAATGGAATCAATTATCCATGCAAAATGATGACCATGATCGACCATGGTCATCATGGTTATTTGATGGTCGACCATAGTAGTTCATGGTGGACCATCAAATAGTTGATGATGACCACGGCCGAAATATATATGACCATGGTTGACCATTGTCAAGTTACGTGTGACCATAGTCAACCACGGACATTAGTTTCTTATGACCATTGTCAAGGATGGTCAAGTTACAAGTCACCATGGTCTACCACGGTCAAGTCACATGACCATAATTTTCATATAAATAGCTGGCATGAATGTTATATGCTGATAGTCTAGCATGTAAAACCTGGCCCTGCGACAACTCATCCCATTATAGACACGAGTCAATTCATCCCATCATGAGACAACAGTTGGAGGTGTTTAAAATATTGACAGAAATATTTTTTCTAGGTCAAGGAAGAGAGAAGGACTAGAGGACATGGAGTTACATTAGCAAAGAAGCAATGTAGACTAGATATTAGAAAATTTACATTTTCACAAAGAACATTAAACGAATGGAACAGATTATCAGCAGATTGTGTAGGTGCTAGTAGTGTTAATATATTTTAAAATAAAATCGACATATACCTAAGAAGGGCGGGGTATACTTAGATAGATATGTTGGACTCTTGATAAGCTAAAGGGCTTCCTAGTCCACCTACCATCTACAGTTGAATCTCTAGGTGGCAATCTTTCTAAATCCCCATCATGAGTCAAATGATTGAGTCAACTCATCCCCATCACGAATCAACTCATTCCCATCCGGAGACAACTCATCCCCATAATGAGTCATCTCATCCCCATCATGAATCAACTCACTCCATCATGACTCAATTCATCCCCATCATGACTCAACTCATTCCCATCATAAGACAACTCATCCCCATCATGACTCAACTCATTCCCATCATGACTCAACTCATCCCCATCATAAGACAACTCATCCCCATCATGACTCAACTCATCCCCATCATGACTCAACTCTTCCCATCCCGAGACAACTCATACCCATCATGAGTCAATCATCCCCATCATGAGTCAACTCATCCACATCATGAGTCAACTCATACACATTATGAGTCAATCATCCACATAATGAGTCAGTCATCCACATCATGAGTCAACTCATCCACATCATGAGTCAATCATCCCAATCATGAGTCAACTCATCCACATCATGAGTCAACTCATCCACATCATGAGTCAATCATCCACATCATGAATCAATCATCCACATCATGAGTCAACTCATCCACATCATGAGTCAATCATCCCCATCATGAGTCAACTCATCCACATCATGAGTCAACTCATACACATTATGAGTCAATCATCCACATCATGAGTCAATCATCCACATCATGAGTCAATCATCCCCATCATGAGTCAACTCATCCACATCATGAGTCAACTCATACACATTATGAGTCAATCATCCACATAATGAGTCAGTCATCCACATCATGAGTCAACTCATCCACATCATGAGTCAATCATCCACATCATGAGTCAATCATCCACATCATGAGTCAGTCCTCCAAATCATGAGTCAATCATCCACATCATGGGTCAACTCATCCACATCATGAGACAATCATCCACATCATGAGTCAACTCATCCACATCATGAGTCAGTCATCCACATCATGAGTCAACTCATCCACATCATGAGTCAGTCATCCACATCATGACACAATCATCCACATCATGAGTCAATCATCCACATCATGAGACAATCATCCACATCATGAGTCAACTCATCCACATCATGAGTCAGTCATCCACATCATGAGACAATCATCCACATCATGAGTCAATCATCCACATCATGAGTCAATCATCCACATCATGAGTCAACTCATCCACATCATGAGTCAGTTATCCACATCATGAGACAATCATCCACATCATGAGTCAATCATCCACATCATGAGTCAATCATCCACATCATGAGACAATCATCCCCATCATGAGTCAATCATCCACATCATGGGTCAACTCATCCCCATCATGAGTCAATCATCCACATCATGAGTCAATCATCCACATCAAGGGTCAACTCATCCACATCATGAGTCAGTCATCCACATCATGAGACAACTCATCCACATCATGAGTCAATCATCCACATCATGAGTCAATCATCCACATCATGAGTCAATCATCCACATCATGAGTCAACTCATCCACATCATGAGTCAATCATCCCCATCATGAGTCAATCATCCACATCATGAGTCAGTCATCCACATCATGAGTCAACTCATCCCCTCCATGAGTCAATCATCCCCATCATGAGTCAATCATCCCCATCATGAGTCAATCATCCCCATCATGAGTCAATCATTCACATCATGAGTCAACTCATCCACATCATGAGTCAATCATCCACATCATGAGACAACTCATCCCCATCACGAGTCAATCATCCCCATCATGAGTCAATCATCCACATCATGAGTCAACTCATCCCCATCATGAGACAATCATCCACATCATGAGTCAACTCACCCCATCACGAGTCAATCATCCCCGTCATGAGTCAATCATCCACATCATGAGTCAACTCATCCACATCATGAGACAATCATCCACATCATGAGTCAACTCACCCCATCACGAGTCAATCATCCCCATCATGAGTCAATCATCCATATCATGAGACAACTCATCCACATCATGAGTCAATCATCCCCATCACGAGTCAATCATCCATATCATGAAACAATCATCCCCATCATGAGACAACTCATCCACATCATGAGTCAATCATCCCCATCACGAGTCAATCATCCCCATCACGAGTCAATCATCCCCATCATGAGTCAATCATCCATATCATGAGACAACTCATCCCCATCATGAGTCAATCATCCCCATCATGAGTCAATCATCCATATCATGAAACAACTCATCCCAATCATGAGACAATCATCCACATCATGAGACAACTCATCCCTATCATGAGTCAATCATCCATATCATGAGACAACTCATCCCCATCATGAGACAATCATCCATATCATGAGACAACTCATCCCCATCATGAGTCAATCATCCCCATCATGAGACAATCATCCACATCATGAGACAATCATCCCCATCATGAGTCAATCATCCCCATCATGAGACAATCATCCATATCATGAGACAATCATCCCCATCATGAGTCAATCATCCCCATCATGAGACAATCATCCACATCATGAGACAATCATCCCCATCATGAGTCAATCATCCCCATCATGAGACAATCATCCACATCATGAGACAATCATCCCCATCATGAGTCAATCATCCACATCATGAGACAATCATCCCCATCATGAGTCAATCATCCCCATCATGAGACAATCATCCACATCATGAGACAATCATCCCCATCACGAGTCAATCATCCCCATCATGAGTCAATCATCCATATCATGAGACAACTCATCCCTATCATGAGTCAATCATCCATATCATGAAACAATCATCCCAATCATGAGACAATCATCCACATCATGAAACAATCATCCCCATCATGAGTCAATCATCCCCATCATGAGTCAACTCATCCACATCATGAGACAATCATCCACATCATGAGTCAATCATCCCCATCATGAGACAAATCATCCCCATCATGAGTCAATCATCCCCATCATGAGTCAACTCATCCACATCATGAGACAACTCATCCACATCATGAGTCAACTCATCCATATCATGAGACAACTCATCCCCATTATGAGTCAATCATCCACATCATGAGACAACTCATCCCCATCATGAGTCAACTCATCCATATCATGAGACAACTCATCCCCATTATGAGTCGATCATCCACATCATGAGACAACTCATCCACATCATGAGTCAATCATCCATATCATGAGACAACTCATCCCCATTATGAGTCAATCATCCACATCATGAGACAACTCATCCACATCATGAGTCAACTCATCCATATCATGAGACAACTCATCCCCATTATGAGTCAATCATCCCCATCATGAGACAACTCATCCATATCATGAGACAACTCATCCCCATTATGAGTCAATCATCCCCATCATGAGACAACTCATCCACATCATGAGACAACTCATCCACATCATGAGTCAACTCATCCATATCATGAGACAACTCATCCCCATTATGAGTCAATCATCCCCATCATGAGACAACTCATCCACATCATGAGACAACTCATCCACATCATGAGTCAACTCATCCATATCATGAGACAACTCATCCCCATTATGAGTCAATCATCCCCATCATGAGACAACTCATCCATATCATGAGACAACTCATCCCCATTATGAGTCAATCATCCCCATCATGAGACAACTCATCCACATCATGAGACAACTCATCCCCATCATGAGTCAACTCATCCATATCATGAGACAACTCATCCCCATTATGAGTCAATCATCCCCATCATGAGACAACTCATCCATATCATGAGACAACTCATCCCCATTATGAGTCAATCATCCCCATCATGAGTCAACTCATCCCCATCATGAGTCAACTCATCCCCATCATGAGACAACTCATCCCCATCATGAGACAACTCATCCCCATAGACAACTCACCCCATCATGAGTCAATCATCATCATCATGAGACAACTCATCCCCATCTTGAGTCAATCATCCCCATCATGAGTCAATCATCCCCATCATGAGTCAATCATCCCCATCAAGAGTCAATCATCCACATCATGAGAAAACTCATCCACATCATGAGTCAATCATCATCATCATGAGACAACTCATCCACATCATGAGTCAATCATCTACATCATGAGACAACTCATCCCCATCATGAGTCAACTCATCCCATCATGAGACAACTCATCCCCATCATGAGTCAATCATCCCCATCCCGAGACAATTCATCCCCATCCCGAGACAATTCATCCCCATCATGAGACAATTCATCCCCATCATGAGACAACTCATCCCCATCATGAGACAACTCATTCCCATCATGAGACAACTCATCCCCATCATGAGACAACTCATTCCCATCATGAGACAACTCATCCCCATCATGAGACAATTCATCCCCATCATGAGACAACTCATCCCCATCATGAGACAACTCATCCCCATCATGAGTCAACTTATCCCATCCCGAGACAATTCATCCCCATCATGAGAGAATTCACCCCTAATCCCAAGCCAGAGAATTGCATCAGAAAAAAGCTTAAGTGGAATCAGAAATGGAATCGGAATTGCACTCTGGAGTAATTTTGTTTAGGTCTTTGGACGGACCAAAGGTCCATCTTAAGTGACTTACACTGACCACATGCACCGTCAGCTTCCATCTCTCAGTAACTGTTGAGGACCTATTTTACTAATTTGGCTCAGATTTATCTTGGAGTATTGCCACTTATAAGGCACAAGAAATCTAAATGTGATTGAATTATTCTGAAAGTCCCTAGGCAGCCTCCAATGGGAATCTGGAATGGCAAGTTTGTTAGGTACCAGCTGAATGTTCAGATGTATATATGTTTGTTGACATGTATAGAAATTACATATAGTATGAAACAGACTTGTTCAGATGTGTGTGATGACATGCATAGTTAACACATGTTTAACACGCTTTTTCAGATGTGTTTGTTGACATGCATAGTAAACACATGTATAACAGTCTTATTCAGATGTGTTCGTTGACACGCATAGTAAACACACATATATAACAGGGCTTGTTCAGATGTGTTCGTTGACACGCATAGTAAACACACATATTTAACAGGCTTGTTCAGGTGTGTTCGTTGACATGCATAGTAAACACACATGTATAACAGACGGGGATGGACATGGAGATGTCACTGGTAGCCATCTGGTTGCTAGGACTTGAGTTGCTCAAAGTGGACTGAGTCAACTCACACATATAGAAGCTTGTAATCTATATTTATATTCACCACATTTCTAGTGCTCACTTAAGTACATTTGTCAATCTCATTAGGAGAAATCAATGATAAATTGAATGGATTCACAACTGCTATCATTTATGTATGACACAAATGTCTGATCGGTCCCAACAAGATGATTAGGCACTCCTCATTTCTGAGGACAGTTTAATTATCTCGAAAAGCACCCGCAGTTCCATGGATTAGCAGAGAGATTTCACAGCTTGGGGAGATATACGAGGTGTATCACTGTCAGTAGGCTATCTTTGCTAGCACCTGAGGTTATATGTGGGTTTTTTATAATCAATTTTCTCGTGATAAAAATATAAAGCAGACAGTGAGGCAATCACGCAACATTTCTTGTTCACATTTCATGCCAGGATGTCTGAAATGTTGGCGTTCGAACACGGATTTGACGTGCAGTATATATATGATGTCAGTTTAGTAAATTTTGTATGTAGTTTCCAGTTAAAATGTGTTTGTTTATAACCAAATCTGATAGCAAGAATGATTACTGTTCAGTCGAGATATTGAATTTGTGCATTTGATGCATGAGAACCGTGCATGGAGCAGTGCTTGTTTTTGTCTCGAGACGCGTGACTAATCGTTAGTTTTAACATAATCATGTGATCATTGTGGCATTGGTGACATGTGTTGTATGTCATATATGTCATTGGTGACATGTGTTGTATGTCATATATGTCATTGGTGACATGTGTTGTATGTCATATGTCATTGGTGACATGTGTTGTATGTCATGTATGTCATTGGTGACATGTGTCGTATGTCATGTATGTCATTGGTGACATGTGTTGTATGTCATGTATGTCATTGGTGACATGTGTTCTATGTCATATATGTCATTGGTGACATGTGTTGTATGTCATGTATGTCTTTGGTGACATGTGTTGTATGTCATATATGTCATTGGTGACATGTGTTGTATGTCATATATGTCATTGGTGACATGTGTTGTATGTCATATATGTCATTGGTGACATGTGTTGTATGTCATGTATGTCATTGGTGACATGTGTTGTATGTCATATATGTCATTGGTGACATGTGTTGTATGTCATATATGTCATTGGTGACATGTGTTGTATGTCATATATGTCATTGGTGACATGTGTTGTATGTCATATATGTCATTGGTGACATGTGTTGTATGTCATGTATGTCATTGGTGACATGTGTTGTATGTCATATATGTCATTGGTGACATGTGTTGTATGTCATATATGTCATTGGTGACATGTGTTGTATGTCATGTATGTCTTTGGTGACATGTGTTGTATGTCATGTATGTCATTGGTGACATGTGTTGTATGTCATATATGTCATTGGTGACATGTGTTGTATGTCATATATATCATTGGTGACATGTGTTGTATGTCATATATGTCATTGGTGACATGTGTTGTATGTCATATATGTCATTGGTGACATGTGTTGTATGTCATATATGTCATTGGTGACATGTGTTGTATGTCATGTATGTCATTGGTGACATGTGTTGTATGTCATATATGTCATTGGTGACATGTGTTGTATGTCATATATGTCATTGGTGACATGTGTTGTATGTCATATATGTCATTGGTGACATGTGTTGTATGTCATATATGTCATTGGTGACATGTGTTGTATGTCATATATGTCATTGGTGACATGTGTTGTATGTCATATATGTCATTGGTGACATGTGTTGTATGTCATATATGTCATTGGTGACATGTGTTGTATGTCATGTATGTCTTTGGTGACAATTGTGTTGTATGTCATATATGTCATTGGTGACATGTGTTGTATGTCATATATGTCATTGGTGACATGTGTTGTATGTCATATATGTCATTGGTGACATGTGTTGTATGTCATATATGTCATTGGTGACATGTGTTGTATGTCATATATGTCATTGGTGACATGTGTTGTATGTCATATATGTCATTGGTGACATGTGTTGTATGTCATATATGTCATTGGTGACATGTGTTGTATGTCATATATGTCATTGGTGACATGTGTTGTATGTCATATATGTCATTGGTGACATGTGTTGTATGTCATATATGTCATTGGTGACATGTGTTGTATGTCATGTATGTCTTTGGTGACATGTGTTGTATGTCATATATGTCATTGGTGACATGTGTTGTATGTCATATATGTCATTGGTGACATGTGTTGTATGTCATATATGTCATTGGTGACATGTGTTGTATGTCATATATGTCATTGGTGACATGTGTTGTATGTCATATATGTCATTGGTGACATGTGTTGTATGTCATATATGTCATTGGTGACATGTGTTGTATGTCATATATGTCATTGGTGACATGTGTTGTATGTCATATATGTCATTGGTGACATGTGTTGTATGTCATATATGTCATTGGTGACATGTGTTGTATGTCATATATGCATACAAAAAATGAATATATACTATGTATGCTAGAACAAATTACTACAATGTTCTTGGCAATTGTAGAAACTATACCCGACTAATGTCATGTTGGATATGGAAATTGAACTCAAGGTAAAATGTGTCACTTGCAAAATGTTTATCCTATTAACTCACACACACACAGTCCAGTTGAAATGTGTTCTATGACCTGAAATAAACAATAAACATGACACCAGTGACACAAATACACACCAATTTTGCGGACAAAGGGATGTCAACTGTTAAGCCAGTTTACAAACTTTAAATGTTTTTGACCTGAAATGGACTTACAAACACACGTGATACCATTTACACTAATTTCTAAGACATAACTGACAATATATATATTTTGTTTATGATTTTTTAAGACCTTTTTGCTCATTCATTATTTCACCCGTCCACCCATATTTCTACACATCCAAAACAGGTTTTACCTGTCCAAATGATGGGTGGACAGATCTCTGCATGAAGCTATGCATAGCAGACTGTCAATGACAGACCTATTTTGTGTTCCTTTAATTGTTTACCCATCCACCCATATTTCAACCTGTCCACAACGAGTTTTACCCATCCAAAGATGAGTAGATGGGTCCCTGCATAATACTACGACACAAGGTGCACATTTATATGTGTGCACACACACATGCGTACATGCATGCATGTGTGTCGTTGCTGTCAGATGTGCCTATGTTTTTTCACAACGTGATCACCAAGCTGACCTTTCTGCACTGGATTATGTTAAGGGTAAAGACAAGCCTCGTGGAATCATCTCCATCTTCTTTCCATAAACATGGACCAACATCATGCGTTCCTCAACACGTCCGTTTAACGTGACACACACCACTTAGAAGACGAAAACACATTTGTGAAGATGACACATAATTTGCCACCCTTCTTCGTCAGGTGCAATGTCAGGCATTTAGATTGCCCACGTAATCGTAGCGGTGTTTTACATCAAACCAATTTTCCCCATCAGCACCAAATCTAGCGGCCTCACACTAAGCCAAAGTAACAAACGCAATTGCTTGTGCAAGTTTTTTATGTTGCCTGGGTTGTAAATTGAAACTTGTTTTTTTTTCGGAGACGCTTTTATGCGAGATAATTGGCGGCTCCCTATCAGCCTGGCTTAAAAAGGTGGCACTGCTTCAGGGAAAGACATCAGCATCCTCGCATTTCTGCGAAGAAACAGGAAACTGACAGATTATCTCTGGCTTGTCTCATGAGATGATGCCCGGATAACTGACCCTGCTTGTTACTCTGTCAGGATTAAAACACAAAATTATGGATAAGGAGAATGTAGTTACGGCGGTTGAATAAAAACGATGACAGCTGAATTTGAGAGGAAAATTCATTGTCACACGTGGATGCTATGGGGTAGGTAATTTTTTAGCTGTGACATTTGCACAAGAAACACATTAGGAGAAGAAAATGTGTATGATTCTGTGTGTATAATTATTTGCATAGTTTGTATACAAGTGTACAGTGTACATTGGAGTTTCCCAAATTAGGCCAATCCAGGGGCAGAAGAAAAAAGTGGCCCGAATAGCCAGGTGGTCTTAGTTAACAGGACAACATTCCTGTGCTTTACTGAATACAAGAATAATTTTGACTGTTATCCTAGGGTGACCATAACTACAGATTGGCGATATTACTGAGGTAATTGTAGGGCGGTTTTATCACTGAGATTACCTTAATTGTGAGGTGGCTGTATAATGCAGTAACCTTAATTGTGAGGTAGCTACACTAGTGGGGTGACCTTAATTGTGAGGTGGTTGTATTGCAGTAACCTTAATTGTGAGGTAGCTATATTTCTGAGGTGACATTAATTTTGAGGTAAGCTGTATTACTGAGGTGACCTTAATTATGAATCACTGCCAAGACATGGACTTATGTTGTTGCGCCACTTCAAGATGGCAGCACGACCTCCCACACAAACCCGCCATAATCTTACGTGTCTGTGAACACAATAACCTCCCGCACAAACCCGCCATAATCTTACGTGTCTGTGAACACAATAACCTCCCGCACAAACCATATTTTTTGATGACCTCCTGCACAAACCCGCCATAATCTTACGTGTCTGTGAACACAATAACCTCCCGCACAAACCCGTCATAATCTTGTGTCTGTGAACACAATGACCTCCCACACAAACCCGCCATAATCTTACGTGTCTGTGAACACAATAACCTCCCGCACAAACCCGTCATAATCTTGTGTCTGTGAACACAATAGCCTCCCGCACAAACCCGCCATAATCTTATGTGTCTATGAACATAAAAATTGATGACCTCCCGCTCAAACCCGCCATAATCTTACGTGTCTGTGAACATAATGACCTCCCGCACAAACCCACCATAATCTTAAGTGTCTGTGAACACAATGACCTCCCACACAAACCAGCCATAATATTATGTGTCTGTGAACACAATGACCTCCCACACAAACCCACCATAATCTTATGTGTCTGTGAACACAATGACCTCCCACACAAACCCGCCATAATTTTATGTGTCTGTGAACACAATGACCTCCCACACAAACCCGCCATAATCTTATGTGTCTGTGAACACAATGACCTCCCGCACAAACCCGCCATAATCTTATGTGTCTGTGAACACAATGACCTCCAGCACAAACCCGCCATATTCTTATGTATATGTGAACACGATGACCTCCCGCACAAACCCGCCATAATCTTATGTGTCTGTGAACACAATGACCTCCCACACAAACCCGCCATAATCTTATGTGTCTGTGAACACAATGACCTCCCGCACAAACCCGCCATAATCTTATGTGTCTGTGAACACAATGACCTCCCGCACAAACCCACCATAATCTTATGTGTCTGTGAACACGACAACCTCCCGCACAAACCCACCATAATCTTATGTGTCTTGAACATAAACCTCCCCACAAACCCCCATAATCTTACGTGTCTGTGAACACGACAACCTCCCGCACAAACCCACCATAATCTTATGTGTCTGTGAACACGACAACCTCCCGCACAAACCCACCATAATCTTATGTGTGTGTGAACATGACAACCTCCCGCACAAACCCACCATAATCTTATGTGTCTGTGAACACGACAACCTCCCGCACAAACCCACCATAATCTTATGTGTGTGTGAACATGACAACCTCCTGCACAAAGCCGCCGTAATCTTACGTGTCTGTGAACAGCGAATGCTCGAATGAACAGTGCTGATTGTATTCGGCCGTGCCATTATAAGCCAACATTAGCCAACATAACTTTTCAATAATGCCACCCGAGCGGAGGCAAAATCTGCGTCGTAGTTAGTGCCACGACAGAGGCAGCTGATCGACACTGACACATCTCTGTGAGACAGCGGACGCGGTTTGGTTCTGCAGCTCAGATAAACGCCTCGGGCCGGGAAATTTGATGACGGTTGAATGGGCTTGCGTGGAGACTTAACAGACGGTTATTCATCGCATCCAAGATCTCACATTTACACCATTGATATCTCAGAAGTTATGGCTGTTGATTTCAGGTTCAGGAGGTTTCCTGTTCGTGTCCATATCGTATCAACCATAATTGCGTGAGGTGTAACTTGGGAGAGTCTGGTTATACCAGTATCACAAGGACAGATGTATGTTTATGTCGATCGTAGTGTCTTCGTTATAAATCTTTGAGCAGATAATTTTATGTTTCACTGCAATATTAATTTGTGTTGAGCAAATAGTGAACATAATTAACTTGTGATTACTTATTCTTTACGTAGAACACTCTTCTCTTTCGACAAACTCTTAGGAGAAATCTTCCTTAGAATATTCTTGTGTGCATGCGCCATGTAACATATCTTAGATATGTAAAAAGTAAAAAAGGTAAGTTTTTATATAGCGCAATCCAGTCCTTATGACTGCTCAAAGCGCTTTAGACTTTAATTCTCTGGCAGACCTGTTCAATCAAATACCATCTCAACTTCTCTGGGAAGAGTGAAAAAGTAAATGCCACACTCTGTTAGGAAGTGGTGTTCTTGGAAGCTATTAGTTTGTCAGTGTGACAAGTTTTATGAGGTGATACATCAAAGTGTAATTCCAAAGCCTTTACTTGGTAGGGGAGTAGCTGCTCCGTCAATGCTAAGAAACGTCAAACGAGGTTTGAAATATGCCTGTATAGTCAGTCTATATAATTCTAATCTCTTAAGAAATGTGCTTCTCTTAAGAAAAAGTATTGTCTTTGAACGGATCTTTCTCTTAGGATATTTTCTTTTACAATATTGTCTTTTAGAATATTTTTTTGTTTTAGAAATAAATTGTCTTAGGACAATTTTTGTCTTGTGACAGGTGCATGCACGCACGCACGCACGCACGCACGCACGCACGCACGCACGCACGCACGCGGTCACACGCACGCACGCACAATTCACCAATTATCACAAGGTTTACATCTATTGATTTGTGGTATAAATGGACAATTGTTCATACTTGAAATGTAGGGACGTCACAGCAAATTATAATAGACCACATGTAGACAGGCGCCGAACTGATCTCGTCTAAATTTGGTGTACAGGATACACGATCTGTCCATTAAGTATAACAGTCCAACTAATAAGTCGCGTCATGGCTACGTTTTTACTTGCATTGGTTCAAGAGGAGGAGCATTCATTATTTCACTTTGCATTGAGGCATTTAGGCAACATGTAAAACAGATACTCACTATATATATATATATATATATATATATATATATATATATATATATATATCTAAGAATTGGTACCCTCTCCAACAATGTATATTGTATGCACTGCATGTATAAATGTTGTACAATGTGAAGTTGGAATAAATTTCATTCCAGTGAGCTATGAATGTTTGCTTGGGAGAAATCACAGAATATTCACAACGTACATTTTTGGTTGATTCTGCCTGGGCGACATTAACTTACCAATAGGCTTAGTTCACAAAAGAATTCAATTAGTGATTCATTATTTTTACTTTGACTTCCTAACCACATGGAGTTTGTATTTTTTATTTTAAGAACTATTAGTTTTAACTGCAAAGTGTGTGTTTTATTTTTACCTGTTTTCCACTCCAGACACTTGCCTCTCCTCAATCCAGGAATAGTGTCCAGGAAATAGCTTCTGCCGGTCTAATTTTAACGCATTATTAATTTTTCCTCATCTTACCTGAGGCTGTGATGGATGACCATATCTATGACAGGAAGTGGCTGTATTAGGCATAAAAGCAAAATTCATCTGTGAAATTCCTGAGTCATCAAGAGTAAACGTAGAAAGGTAGACAATGCCAGGAACATTATCTGTCAGTTTAAATGACAGTATAAATCCATCCGACCAGTCACCTGCTGTTGTAATGAATGGTCACTCAGTGCAGGAAGGCAATGGCAGCCATTTGTAAACGGGACAGACACAGATTTGATGGATAATAGTGTCATTGTCAAAAGGGAAGTGACCATTGTGGAACCTAGGCAGGTAATGGATGGAATAGGTTTAAAAGCAGGAAAATGGATACACTGGGAACAACTGGAATATTAAATGGTGCTTCGCTTGATTTTTATTATATTAATTTTTATATTATTATTTCATTTATTGGCCCAGATTGTTTGTATGGTGTGGGTGTGGTTTGTGGTGAATGTTGAGACTGGTAATTATTACTATTCAAACATATTAATTGTTAGTGATTACTACTATCCTGATTGATTCAGCATGCATGCATGCACACATGCACACCCACACACATGCATGCATGTACAGATACATGCACACAAACAAACATCCATGCATTCAAATTGTCATACAGAAACATACACAAGCACATATGTACACACTCACACATGCATGCATGCACGCGCACGCATGCACGCACGCATGCACGCATGCACGCATGCACGCACATACACACACACGCGCATGCACTCATACACACTCACACACATACACAATCACACTGTGACACACACACGCACACACACGCACACACATGTACACACTCACACGCACGCACACATACAAGCACACATGTACTGTAAGCACAGTAACGAGAACAGATTTCTATCTTTACTGCCAGACGATACTGTTATTGTAGTCACACCTGGTGTGGTCTTAAAGAGCAGATAGATCAGAGATGGTCCACTCATCTTGGCTGCAGGAGGCAGTAATTAGTGTACAGGTGTGACACAGGCTAGCTCCTGTAGGTGTCATCATCGCTGCTTGTGATCCACAGGTGTAATGACATCTCTAAGTATACAGTGTCCACTGTAGGTGTAGAGGCATTAAGTCACGCACCTGTGCAGTGGACGGCCACAATAACAACAGAAGATCTTTCATGGCCAGCATCCATATTGACTGAAGGCACTCAGTGTTTCCCCTGCTATGTGATGAGTGACGTGGGCCACCTTGCTGTTTTTCAAAGACACCTCGCTAAATATATGCCAGAACTGCCACCTCATAGCTACTTCCTGCTATAAACATGTTTACATGTTGCTACCTTGTAGTTATGCATTTGTCTCCTGCCTATTGACCAGGGATACACCCTTCAGATTCAGAATGCACCATTTTGAAGGTAGAATTTGAATCTTACAGAGATTGCTATGCCACGGACTCAATTAGTGTGTGTCACGTCTCCTTGGTGCTCACTCAGCCCAGCCTACTGAGGGGAAACACTGGAAAGTTTACTAACAACAACAACATAATACAGTTGCACAGTATGGTTTGCTGCTGTTCCACAAGTGCTGTCGCTGCTGTGCTGCTGCTGCGCCGCCACCGCTGTGCCACTGCAGCGGCTGTGCCACCACAACTGTGCCAGTCTACTGCTGCTGTTCCACCATGGCTGCCGCTGCTGTGCCACTGCCGCTGCTGTGCCACTGCAGCTGCTGTGCCACTGCAGCTGCTGTGCCACTGCAGCTGCTGTGTCACTGCAGCTGTTGTGCCACTGCAGCTGCTGTGCCATTACTGCAGCTGCACAGTTGAAGTGATGTGACTCACAAGTTGTCCTTGGGATTTTGAAGATAATGAAACTCTGCAGTTTTCAATGATTTGGTGCCAAATAAAAACACCTGATCAGAACCAGACTCACAGCTGGGAGTGACCAGTGAAAATGCAATAACAGTGCCAACATTTGTCAGATGTATTATAACAGTAAGTTCCTATATGACTGTGCAGGCACTAGGTCACTGTGTGCAGGCACTAGGTCACTGTGTGCAGGCACTAGGTCACTGCTCAAAGAACCACTTTCCACTTCACCACCTGGTCACTAAGACCTGTTCTGTCTGACACCATGACGCAGAAGACTAGACAAAGTGTAGGCTGAAATAAATTATTAAGTCACAGGAAAACGCCACAGAAATAAAGTAACTGACTTTATTTCCTGTGGCTTTTTTGTCCTGTGACGTTATTTCTGACATTCTGACCCAGGTACTGATTCACACAGCTTCTTGACATGGGGCAGCGTTGAATGTACGGGATCCAAACTCGATTAAGAATCCTGTGTTCCAATTCGCTCCACAATGTACAAATCCATAATTGGCAAATATTCCTTCATCGATAGTCAATTTTCAAAAATAAATGTTGTTTCCTCCACAAAGTCCAACAAGGGACTGTGAAAGACGGGCAGAATGTCTTGGAAGAACATCACAGCAAACACAAACCTGTGCTGCTGTCATATACAATATGGACCCCCACCGAAAATGGACCCCGGGTCCATATTCCCTGTAGAATATGGACCCGGGGTCCATTAATTCTGTTATAGAATATGGACCCCGTCATAAAATTTGGACCCGGGGTCCATATTCTATGGGGTCCTTATCCTATATGTGCCATAGAATATGGAGTTTTTATGGACCCCCATACAAAATGGACCCGAGTCCATATTCTATTGATACCATATTCTATAGGGGTTCATATTATACATGTGTTATAGAATATGGACTGTATATAAAAAATGGACCTTGATATAATTTTAAAAAGGGGTCTAAATTATATAAGGGCGGTTCAAAATTTATAAGAGAATGTGGACCCCTGGGTCCATTATCTATGGGGTCCATATTCTTTCTGATACCGGCATAATTATAGTGAGATAATATAATGGCTGCATATAAATGTCTGATTTCAGTGGAGTAGCTGTTAAGTCACTAAGCTCTTCATACGCGGAGTAACAAAAGATTGTGGCATCTGAACAATCAGTCATGATAGTAATTGTATCAGTATGAGAAAAACCCTCAAGAAAAGAAGAAGTGACAAACCTAGAAGGAGGCAAATGAACCCCAGCCACTCAGAGGAGATGCAGTTACAGAGGCTAAATATTAATGTACGGATGATCTACGACGATGGGAACTATGGTTTTGGAATTGTGACTTTTAGCATGTGTTTATTGCTGAATAAATGATACTGAAAGTTGCACTGGTGCGACGGTGACCTGAATGCTCTCTACAGTCTGTGGATGTTGTCACCATCAGAAGGAATTGCCAATTGCTGCAGTTATTGCTCATAAACGATGTTTATATGAGCAGTTTTCTTGATTTAACTGCACAGACGACAAACACATATCGATTTCTCGCGCACAAAAGAATTTTGGTTGATGAATATTTCGGCAAGTGTTTGTCTGAGTGGGTTCTTGATTAGTAGGGGACGTCGCTGCTGGTTTGTGGAAGATGAGCTTGATGGGTGTTACTGGAGGCTGTGTAGAATGTGAGGGGTGTCACTGGTGGCTTTATTACCTGAGGGGTGTCATTGACGAATTTGAGGGGTGTCACTTTGACTACGCAGACTTTCAGGGCTGTCACTGAAGTATTTCAAGGGTGTCATTGCTGGTTGATTTTGAGCGAGGTAACATCTAGCTTTTAAAAATAAACGTTAAGATAAACCTTCATTTTACTCAAAACAAGTTAGAGAAGATGTAAATTTAGCAAAATTGGATGTACAATCATATTGAGACTTGTTGTTTGATAAAAAGATTCACACAGTTTTGTCATGTTTGCAATTCAGCTTCAAGCTGTGTGTCCCCTGAAATATTAATACCAGTAAATTACTCGGCTCATAGCTCTGACACATGAGAGATTTTGCATGGTACATGAAATTATGTCAGTGGTTTACGAGATGTAGCTGGGGAGATGTGACCATATGTTAGTTATGTTTTGTGGCTGTTAGTGTAGTATTTCTGTCCAACACGGAGGTCTGAGTTGATAAACATTTGATCTGGTTGTTCTATTTACGTTGCTAATGGCCACGCAGGTGAATATTTCATTTTGCTAATGCAATTGCCATAATTAATTTCCAATTGTGTGGTGGGGGGGTAGTCATGACAGACAGTTCAATTTGATTAAGTGTTGCAGTCTTGATTTTATGTCCATTTGCAATCTGATGTGGCATCGATTTCTATCGGAAATGTTATATGGTTAAATTTCAGCAATGAACATGCAGAAAAAATGGGAGTGCACTGTTTCGACAGACCAAATAATAAATTTAACAAATTATGCTGTCAAAAAACAAAAGGTACCCCCATATTTTCAATAAATTATGTAGATTCTTAGATTGTCTGAAGCCATGTGGTGTCTGACGTACACTTGGTGATGTTGTATTGTTAAAAAGACATACCATCTCAGATGTAATTGATGTCTCTGTGAATTACAATATTGCTACAGTGACGTGACATATCCTAGAATTTTGACAAGCCATTCAGCAAATAGCACAGCCATTTTCACAACATTTTTGCTAAGCTAAACTGGTCACACGATGGACAGGTCAATTATATGATCCATAAATCGACACTGACCCACAGTTCTTGTCATAGACGCTAACCGTTCCGACTTATGCAGTATGTTATTCACGCCTGCTGTAACCTGGCCTAAAGATGCATTAGGCAGGAAGTCAGGTGGCAACTTCATCAATGGCCCGTGAAATTGCATGTTTGCAAACGGAGGCACTTTGCAGGAGAATAATAGGAACACATGTAATGTGACCCCACATGTGGTAAGATTCCGGCCGGCTGCCACGGATCAATATCTGTGCATGTCGGGCCATGATGGAAGTTGTCACCTTATGACACTGCGTAGGTCGCACTCGGTGACAAAAGGGAATGGGACGGGCATCAGAGGGAACGCACTCTTTAATGTTGCACCTTTTTATGTTTGATAGCTAACGAGTAATAGGTTTTTATGGGCCAGCTGTTTTTTGTCTGCTTAACAACCTCATCGTTTTTTCGGTTTTCCTGTTGCATTTTCACATGCACGAGCACAAGCTTTGTTTTTAAGGCCTTTTATTTATTCGGACAAACTGTGACTATGATATATAAAGTCTGCCTGTTTTGCAACTGTAATTAAATGTTGCAAATATATTTAAAAAAAGGTAAATGAAACGTTGTATGTAGGGCAGTGTCCAGTCTATAGGAATGGTCCAAACACTTGATGTTACTTAGAACCACAGCCCTGTTAAATCAAACACCATCAACAGCCACACTACAATTAGTGCATGAAGATTATTCATATGCACCCCTGTCTGTAACCAGGTACTTATACAACTGAGTGAAACCCGGGTTAGATATAAAACATCCGCACGCATGCACACCACACACACCACACACACCACATACACCACACACACACACACACACACACCACACACACCACACACACACACACACACCCCCATACACACACACCACACACGCACACAACACAACACACACACACGCACACACAGCACACACACACACACACCACACACACACACACACAAATACACACACCAACACACTCCACACACACTTCACACACACATACACCACACACACATCACACACACACCCTACCACACACACACACACACAAACACAACACACACACACAGCACACACGACACACACACACACACACACACACACACACACACACACACAACACACACCACACATACACCACTCACACACACACACACACACACACACACACACACACACACACACACACACACACACACACACACACACACAAACACAAACACAACACACAAAACAAACACACCACACACACACTCACACACACACACACACACACACACACACACCACACCCACCACCACACCACCACCACACACCACTCACACCACACACACACACACACACACACACACACACACCATACCACACACACGCACACACGCACAAACACAAACACACACACACACACACACACATCACACACACACACACACACACACACACACACACACAAACACACACACACACACACACACTCACACACACCAACACACACACACACACACACACACACACACTACACACACACACACACACACCACACACACACACACACACCACACACACACACACACACACACACACATACACACACACACATCACACACACACACACACACACACACCACACACACACACACACACAACACACACACACCCCCACATCACACACACACACCACACACCACCACATACACACACTCACACACTCACACACCACACACACAACACACACACACACAACCACCACCACCACACACACACACACACACACCACCACCACCACACATGCATGCACGCACACACGCACGCATCACGCACACTCACCAACACACCACACACCCACCACACACGCAGCACGCACCACGCACGCACGCAGCGACCAGCATGCACGCACACACCACCACACACGCACACACACACTACGCACGCACGCACGCATGCACGCACGCACACGCATACACACACACACACACACCAACTACTTCCTGATGAGTCTCTTCACCAGTGAGAAATTTCTGCTTGACCATGTGAGGTCAGCTTTTGAATATAACATTGATTGCTAATGAACTGGAGTGGTCAGCAGACACATAGTTGTGTCCAGTCTTCACACTGACCTTTTTCAACTGGCCAGAGCTGACAGCGAATTATTGCCGGAATATTTTCGGTAATTACAGCGAGTTAAATAATTTGTCACCCAGGATCATTCTGAGGTGGCAATTATTTGCAGGTAGTTTGCAGTGATAGTCCAGCTCCAATTTTCAGTTAAGTGTTGCCGATTTCCCCTTTTTCTACACCATCGTTTAAAACTGTGCCATTATGACCTCACTTTCATCCACCATAGCTTCCCAGTGTATCAATACGTCTGTTGACAATTTGAATATTGCTGATTGATTTTGAGATTGACAAATACTTTTGTCTCTATGGGTCTCTGAACTAAGTGGATTTAGTCCCGCTAGATGTTACGATAGAATTGTGTGATAGTACTAAACTGTAATGCACAGAAGTTTATTAACCTAGTTGTACTTTGGCCCACATCCACCATTGAACTTGTCACAAACTTGTCGAAAATCAAAAGACATTTCCGGGTCATCGTGTAACGATTCAGAGTTTTCCATCTGGTAGTTGGCTCAGATAAACCATGCTGCAAATTACAAATGGATTCACTGTAACTCTGGTTAGTCGGAAATTGGCGGAGATAAAATAGAAGACACCATTGCGATAAAATTACCTGCAGATGGCTAGTGGTGTTATTTAATTACCCATCACTATTGACGTCCCCTTTTCAATGTCTTGTTAGTGCAAACTGTTGCATTTCCACTAGTTCCGAAGTACAAGAGATTCGCATAATGACATCAACTGTCAGGACGACGAGGGACCAACTCAAAATTATGATTCTTGAAACTAAATAAACATGACATTGTGTTATCAAGAGGGGGAACAAATTTCATAAAACAATTCTTATTAACTAATTATCTCGCAAAATAGTGGCATTAATATTATTATGATAATGGTAATAAATTATTATTTGCATCTCCAGGATTCTCAACTGGGAGGAGAGAAATGAGATCCAGTAAATTCATCCAATAGAATCCTTTGAATCTTTGAATCCAACATACTAAAGGCATACAGTTTATTTAAAATAATTGTTTTTGTGCGGTCTATCTATACATTTTTTGCTGTGGATTATGAGCGGTAGCAAGGTGCATGGATTTTGGTATTTAGAAGAAATACTTTAACACAATGAAATAATAAAAGATTAATGTGTTTTATTGAAAAGTATTTGTACGTAGTGGTGCAGTGTATTCATTGTAGCGTTGGGGACAATGTGCTAGGCTGTTGCCCCGGCCATCCACTTTGATGATTGCAGTCAATAGGAAAGGACGGAATACTCTTTCGGTGACCTATACAGGATAATTGAGTTATATGCCAGGAAGCCAGACAAACTCCAACGAAAGAGCATCTGAGCAGGGGATAATAAAACATACATATAGCATACCAGTGGGCCAACTGCGAATTTTGAAAAGTAAAAATGGAAATTATAGTATAAATCTACAGTGTGTTAGCCAGTAAATCTGCTTGTATGAGAAAGTTTAAAACTGCAGGAATGACAGTCAGTTCTGGTGTTTGTTGACATTATTTTACTCTTTATAAGGAACCAAATGTTTTGTGTTTTGACATTTACAAGTTTGTCGTGTGTGTGTGTGTGTGAGTGAGTGTGTGTGTGTGTGTGCGTGGTGGGTGTGTGTGCGTGGTGGTGTGTGCGTGCGTGCGTGCGTGCGTGCGTGCGTGCGTGCGTGGTGCGTGCATATTTGGGATTATGCACATGTTTGCAAGTAATTCTCAATATTTCTCCCTTTGAGAATGCAGTGTACCCAGTAATATGGATTGGTGTACATAATTGGTAACGAGGATGTGCTAGAATTGTTTTAATAACCACTTTGACTTGCCTTGACCTGTGGGTTAGTTTGTTACAGTTCACATTTATAATAGCAGTTAAAATAATTGTTATGGCAATTATAGTTATTCATTTAAATACACACAATAAAACAACTGATAACATACAGTATAAGAATACCATACCACAACACCATTTTGTATGGTAATAAATATAGGCCCTGAAGAAATATGTTTAAAATGTAAGTTCTTATATATAGCAGTATCCAATCATCAGGATTGCTCAAAACATTTCACACTTTCTTCATCGTCTCAACTTCTCTGGGAAGCATCCAGCCACATGCTGCAATTAATGCGCGAAGGCTGCTCGTACACATATCCACCACTGTCTATAGCCAGGTATTCATTTACACAGCTGAGTGAACTGAAGCAATGTAGAGTTATACAACTTGTCCAAGGTTTTAACACTGCAGCACAGGATTCAAGCCCGGGTGCTCTTAGTCGAGAGTCCGAAGCTCTACCCCTGAGCCACTGCATTAATACAAACAGATATTATAACCTGAAGTTATGTATCCTGTCCATGGCGCTTTCTGGCAAACGACAATTGAATTGCTGCTCATAAATGTCAAGAATGACCAACACTGTTGTTTTGATATGTCATTGAGCTTGGTTTCCAATGATTCAGATACAAAAGAAATTACATTATTATTATCATCATACTGGTCTTCACAATAGATACAGGAATTTACATTGGCTGAAGCAGATGGTTGTTAATTAGCCTAATTACTGTGGTAATGTTGATAGCAGTGAGCTGATAATGGCAGGAAGTGGGCCAATCTGCATGTTAGCCTGCATCTAATATCTGGCAAGGTTTCGGAACGGCCACAGAATATTGTTTCGAATTTAGATGTTAGACCTGCATTCATGTGGATAATACTATACGTGATATGACCTTTCCCATATATGGTAATCAACTATACATTTGACTTATGATGTGATGTATTTTATTGGAGAATATAATTTGGTTGCTAGGACAGAAATGAAGACAAAACGGGTACAATTTATTTTCCCACATTTAATGCACTAACGATTATTTAAATGCCAGTTTTTTAATGTTTGCAAGGGGAAACAAGTTCGGAGACACAGTGGTGTCTAGTGACTGAGTCCTTGTGTTGACAACTTCTGCAGCATTGACCGAGAGACACACATCTGACAGCTGACAATGAGGAGTGACAGTCAATTAACATAGCTATAACCGGATCAGTCTCCTTCAGCAAATCACCATGAAGCCCCTCAACCTGCGTCTTATTGAATGCAATGTAAAGGGGGAAATACCACACTGGGATATTCAGAATTGTTTGTGGTTGGATTTAAAAAGTCTTGTTGCCCAATAACAGTCCTGAAAAATGTTGCTTTTCTGTTAAATATATAATCCAGATTTTATGTTGTGACCTTGCCTTGACCTTGTGCAGATGGACGGCAAATGTAATTCCGTTGGTCCACTCAGTTCAGTGAACATGTCCAAGTTGTCTCAGTCGAGCGGTGTGGATATTCAACAGTGTGACAGAACTGTCAACTCAAATCTGGCGTCGCGAGATTGTCCACACGGTTTCTGCGTTGTGGGCCACATCAGGATATTGAATAGAGTGTTTAATGGAGCCTTGTGACATCTGAGACTTTGGTGACGTCATTTCTTATGCGTTTGATATAGTGATATCTCCTCACTCATGCCGTCGCCTCTTATTCTGATGGGCCGAGGCTGATCTTGTCATTAAGTTATATTGTCTAAAGTAAAGTTGGCATCCATAAGCGAGTCCTTATATTTTCCCTTTTCACCCTCATTTTCAATTGTCACTTTTGTTCCCATTCCCCACTCCCTGTTTGTCTAAATCCCAGTAACATTCCTCCCATCACGTGAGTGGCATTTTCTTTTGTTTGTGTCATGCAATAATGATGCAAACTACCGAGCAAATATTTTCTTCACTGCACTGATTTTATCAGTATAAATCTTCAAAGCATATTAATGCCACTGTAATTAATTAATTATTAACAGATTATTTAAATAATCCACCCGAATCAATGTTGCAACCTCACAACTGCATTCACGGTGAGTTGGAGAGAAATGCTTGCACGGCAGCCATCTTGTAAAATGGCCACCATTTCCTGTTTGCCACCCACCAGGTCAAAATCAGTTATTGCTCTAATCTCCATCAGAACCTAGGTGCAAAATGTCATGCGCTTACCATTAAAAGCACAATAACCTGGAGTATGCACATAAAATAATCACAATTTCATTACGTTGTGAAACCACTGAACAACTTTGGTTAGTAGACCACTAAATAAATAAATCAACCTCTTAGTGGTGCATTTAGCAGTGAAAGCGCCGGAGTGGTCTATCTTGATGTGTCGCACGCACTGTCATTACCCACAAAGAGCATATTTCTCTCATTTTAAATGGATTTTACGAATTAATGACAGGCTAATGTCTCCGCAGCTGATGCTGCTGGTAATATCTTGTGATGTCCGTGTCTCTGTGAGGGTCAACCGAGTCTGACCGCCTTGTCGACTCCGTGTCGTCTGCGTCGTATATTAAGTTAGACGTTGTGGCGACTCGGCGTGGGCACAAACATGCATGTGTGCACGCGTGCGTTGCATGTGAGCATGCCAGACACATTCAAATGACACTTTTTCTTTACTCTTGTACTACAGCCACCCTCCCATTAAGATCAGTCCAATTTTTTTATCATTTAACTATAGGAAATTTATCCAGCTGATAGAGTTGCCTCTGTAATAAGGTGTGGTGGGCAGCGTGGTGCTGTTTTTAGGGTGAGCGTACCACCGTGGATGTTTAGATTTCTGGGTCATTGAAACTTTGTTCATGTTCTGTGACTTAATAAATAAAATATATTATTGATAAAAATTATGCAAAATACATTACAATTGGATGCTTCATAGACTTTGAATAAAACAGAATTGTTCATAATAAAATGTTGACAATGATTAATCTTTAACTAGGACTGCATTTGTTTTGATATGCAAATATCCTGTTATTGACAGTTGACTTTCCACAGCCACTGTGAGTGAAATGAATAATTGTGCATTGTTTGTATTTTTTGTAATTAATTGTTAACTTATACTGTGATTTTCTCTCTTTCCAGGTATGTACCAAATGTTGTCTTCTCTCATTCTCATTGATGTGGTGAGTTTTTATTTACAATTTCTACAAATCTGGCATAATTTTGCCAAGTGCCTGCATGTTGTGATAGGCAGCTTTTTTTACTTTGTTACTCGGTTACAAGTGTAACAGTCTATGGTGTTTTGGATTATGAGGTATATTCAGCTAAGCTGAAACAGTGCCAGTACAAACACACACAGGTTTTTTGCATTCCACATGAGGTGTACCTGTGTAGAAAGAAGTAACGCTGTATGTAATATATCACAGATGAACGAGATTTCTGATTGGGCAGATTTGTTAAGGGATTTGAAAGGTGGTGAAAAGCAAAACATTAATTGTGTTGTCTAACAATGTTTGTTATTTGATTCGATGAAAAGGTGTGGACAAGAAAGGTTTGCTGTGAACTCCCAAATGTGTAGGATTCCTCCAGATTCTCACACAATTTCCATACAAATTTATGCTTGTAATTGTTGACACATCTTAGTGTCATAGTGATGCTGAAATCCTGCCATTGTCTCGAAAAGCGTATTTATGTCTGTATAAATTGTGTATTTTGTTGACGATCAACAACACGTTGCTGACTGCCCCCTGCTTTCAGACCAGTTACATAACATAGTTCCCATCATGCTCTTGAAAGCAAGGCCATATTTTATTAAGTAGCGTGCAATGAAAACCAATTTGCTAGTTTGATTCAGTGAGGAAAGCCTTGCATCCTTCAGCTAATCAAGCGTATGCTTGCGTTGAGAAATGTGTTTAGTTTGCAGTAGTTTGAGAAAAATGAGAAACACATAATTATGCATTTGGCTGTGTGTTTGTTTGTGAGTTACATGTTATAATGTGCTACAAAATGGCAGTCAACACAAGTTGAATTATTTGTAAAATTTATATTTGTATTAAATAAAATGTTTTTTACATAGATGTTTTAAAGTTCTGATTATTATGCTCAGAATACTTGTAAAATCACAATGTTGGTATCATTCAGAATCTGTTTTACCTTACCAGCATTTGTTAAAGTTAATTTGAATCATTGTTCAAAACAAATATAGCTTACTTTTGTGTTATATGTTATAAAATAGTTTATAGTTAGTTTTCAACCATCTTTGACAATCTACATGGCAGATACATTAAACTATTGCCTACTTTTGAAATTCGCTACATATCAATATTTAACAATTTACAACATCACGAGCATACAGGCGGCGACCTCATCAACTTGCCTGTAAATTCCTTCTCCCCAAAGACACAGGGTATGAAAAACCATTGGTTTCATCACAAGAAAATGATTGGGTATTGAATTCTGTGGAACTGTAGCGATGTTTTAATGGACAACAGAGGTGTGATCTAGTATGTCGTCAGAACAACGAGGTGAATGGCTTCACACATTGTGATTGGCTAAAAATAAGTATTTGATTTCCTTTCCGTTGTTGGCATGCAACATAATCCAGCTACTTTTTGTGGCATTTCTACAAGCTCAGTGGGTAGGAAATTGCAATGTTTAACACCTTTGTGGCATTTCTACATGCTCAGTGGGTAGGAAATTGCAATGTTTAACACCTTTGTGGCATTTCTACAAGCTCAGTGGGTAGGAAATTGCAATGTTTAGCACCTTTGTGGCATGTCTACAAGCTCAGTGGGTAGGAAATTGCAATGTTTAGCACCTTTGTGGCATGTCTACATGCTCAGTGGGTAGGAAATTGCAATGTTTAGCACCTTTGTGGCATGTCTACATGCTCAGTGGGTAGGAAATTGCAATGTTTAACACCTTTGTGGCATGTCTACATGCTCAGTGGGTAGGAAATTGCAATGTTTAGCACCTTTGTGGCATGTCTACAAGCTCAGTGGGTAGGAAATTGCAATGTTTAGCACCTTTGTGGCATGTCTACATGCTCAGTGGGTAGGAAATTGCAATGTTTAGCACCTTTGTGGCATGTCTACATGCTCAGTGGGTAGGAAATTGCAATGTTTAGCACCTTTGTGGCATGTCTACATGCTCAGTGGGTAGGAAATTGCAATGTTTAACACCTTTGTGGCATGTCTACATGCTCAGTGGGTAGGAAATTGCAATGTTTAGCACCTTTGTGGCATGTTTTACATGCTCAGTGGGTAGGAAATTGCAATGTTTAGCACCTTTGTGGCATGTCTACATGCTCAGTGGGTAGGAAATTGCAATGTTTAGCACCTTTGTGGCATGTCTACATGCTCAGTGGGTAGGAAATTGCAATGTTTAGCACCTTTGTGGCATGTCTACATGCTCAGTGGGTAGGAAATTGCAATGTTTAGCACCTTTGTGGCATGTCTACATGCTCAGTGGGTAGGAAATTGCAATGTTTAGCACCTTTGTGGCATGTCTACATGCTCAGTGGGTAGGAAATTGCAATGTTTAGCACCTTTGTGGCATGTCTACATGCTCAGTGGGTAGGAAATTGCAATGTTTAGCACCTTTGTGGCATGTCTACATGCTCAGTGGGTAGGAAATTGCAATGTTTAGCACCTTTGTGGCATGTCTACAAGCTCAGTGGGTAGGAAATTGCAATGTTTAACACCTTTGTGGCATGTCTACATGCTCAGTGGGTAGGAAATTGCAATGTTTAGCACCTTTGTGGCATGTCTACATGCTCAGTGGGTAGGAAATTGCAATGTTTAACACCTTTGTGGCATGTCTACATGCTCAGTGGGTAGGAAATTGCAATGTTTAGCACCTTTGTGGCATGTCTACATGCTCAGTGGGTAGGAAATTGCAATGTTTAGCACCTTTGTGGCATGTCTACATGCTCAGTGGGTAGGAAATTGCAATGTTTAGCACCTTTGTGGCATGTCTACATGCTCAGTGGGTAGGAAATTGCAATGTTTAACACCTTTGTGGCATGTCTACATGCTCAGTGGGTAGGAAATTGCAATGTTTGAGGGACCTGCTAGATGGCTTGAATTTTCAACATTGACAGAGCTAATAATAATTCAATGTTTCATTCAATTCATGAAAAGTCATCTCTGCAAATGCAGGTAAAACTGGTGAAAATTACTACAAACAAAGGATAACATTAAAACAAACTACATGGAACATAACGTTACACTGATATTTATCAACACTGATATATACAGCGTGAAGATCAAATCTGAGATGAAAAGGCACAGAACAGAAAGGAAATTGATTAAAAAAAAATTCTTGGCCTAATCTGAGATAATGTTTATTAAAAATTCAATCTCGGAAAGTAGGCTACAGGACCATGAGCCTTTCTAACCCCCGGGAGCTGATGTTGTCAGTGGTAGAAATCAATATTTAATTACGGGTGCTATGTAGATAGGGATTAGGCCGGCTGTGTCAGCTTCCTGTCGCACGATTGATGTCATATTGCAGGCTGTGCATATGGAAATATTCTTACCAGATAACTTAAATGAAATGATGTTGTTTGTGTTTTTGTGCGATGTCTGTAGTAGCTTTGATACAGAGTGTATAAGTGGATGGTATATTGCTGTAGGTCAGTGTCAATGTAATGGCTTTATTTATATTTAACGCACATTAACAGTGTGTTGTCATTTAGTCATGCTTGGGTGAACGTAGTTAGAAGCATAAGGCACGTGTTCATCCATGCGTGCACACAGGCATGCGTGCCATACACATATAAACACACATTTATGTACCCATCGCACACAGACACACACATACATGCACGTGCGTGCACGCACACACACCCTTGAACGCACGCAGGCATGCACATATGAACTAACACTCTGACTATGGACATTACCAAAAACATCCACACGTGACATATCTGGATATGAAAGTACCAATTTTGCATTTGGCTAAACTAAACTGAATAAGCGTTATTACTGCTTCCATAAATGTTTCGTGAGACACATTTTTAAATGCGGTTTCATTTCTCTTGCCCCTCAAGGCCATCGGTTTCCACTCAGTGTCCGAGAAAATGGACACATTTGACCAGCACTGTAGAAATCGACATGATTGCATACAAAACGTTTTTGCCACCACTAGTGAGATAGCACAATGTCATTTGTGGATAATCAATAGTTCATATCTTCCAGATTTCAGCCCCCAGGGAGGCTTTTAGGCCAACAATATCAATAATTTCAAGTATTGTCTCTGGTGGGGGGCTCGGGGAGGGCAGTATCTGGTCACTGGAGGCAAACACTCAAAACTAGACGTTGTAAAGAGGCATTCGTTGAGTTGTTATTGAATGTGATGTGTTTGCTCTATTACAGGGATTTTCTAAAGGATTGTTTATACATGAAGCTTCAAATGAAAGCAAAGGTGGTATCACTGCATTTAGTTATTCGGTGTTGCCTTCCCATGTTTGATATAAACTACCAGGCTTTGGCTCCATATCTATCTGGTGTCACTCTGGTCATCCAATGCCCAGCACAAATGGTTACACATGAGAGAGGTCACTAAGACATAGAGCGCAGTGGCTCAGGGGTAGAGCTTCGGACTCTCGACTACGAGAACCCGGGTTCAAACCCTGTGATACAGTGTTAAAACCTTGGGCAGGTTTTTTCACTCTACATTGCTCCAGTTCACTCAGCTGTATAAAAGAGTTCCTGGCTATGGACAGTGGTGGATGTGTGTACGTCTGTATGAGCAGCCTTCACGCATTAATTGTAGCATATGGCTGGGTGCTTCCCAGAGAAGCCTCGATGGTGTCAAGTGCTCTGAATGGTCCTGAGGACTGGACATGCGCTACGTAAAATTTGCCTTTTTACAAGACAGATACCAAGTAGTCACCATAAACAGGTGATCACCCAAAACAGATGATCACTCAGGGTGGATTGTTGTCCAAACAGGTGATCACGCTTAACAAGTTTAGGTTGTTTCAACTGGTTGCAATCATTCACTGATTGTCCTCTGCACATGAATGAAAATTATAGCTTTCATCTATTAACACAGGCAGTTTAATTAACAATAAATAATTAGTGGTTGGATGATTCAGTGTGAGACATTTCAATTGCTGATTATTACACTGCTGATTACCAGTCTACAGTGACATCTCATTGGCTTATTGTAATGTTACACATTTTATCCTGGCTGCATCCTGCAAAGAGAGTGAAATACAACACCAGCCGTGCCACCAGGGGGCCGACTCACTCAGATAAAGAGCTCTCAAGGAAAATTCATCCTTAAACAAAATCTACTGTTAAATTGAATGAGTTTAAAAAAAGATGCAAATATCCATTCCCATATATATACTGTGGACACTATTTCTATGACACACCGGTGTCAATGTCCTGGTGGCTCTCTGTGGAGTTGACTGTGAGTTGTCATTACTAATGATCAAAATTTATTTTTAAAGTGCAAATTTGGGTTTAAGAGCTCTTAACAACATTAGTGACGTGGACCACTGGATCCTTTCTCGCTTGAAACACTATTAAGAGATTATCTCATGGTGTTTTTATCTTATGAGTTTATTAAACCCGGATTACAGCCCCTAAATTGCATCCCTTGTTGCCAAAGGCAACTCGTGACTGTTATCCGGCACAAATGGTCGAATAATGTGAACGCACATTATTCCCGTAATAAACAACAAATAAAATGTTAAATGTTATTAATTGTCACAATATTTATCACGACATATTATTTGATTAGACATCATTACTGCTGGTTAGTCATGCATTTCATTCAGCCCCAGAAATTGCGTGGTATTCTCTGAAGTTTTCGAGCAGTGGCCTCATTATGGCGCCATGCAGGAAGTGTATATTTTTATGGATATCTTCTTGGCTTGGCTGTTATATGTCCAGACATTTCCACCTTGAAAAAATGCGTGGAAATAACATTAAAAAATCCACACAAAACAAAACCACGGAATTGTAGACATTACTTGCATGCATGCATGTGTCACGTGGATGTGCATGCGTGTGTTTGTACAAGATGTGTTGTTGTAGAATGAGACGATTCAGAATGTTATCGTCCGGATCACTGTGTGATCACTCGCGTCTTTTTACATAGTCTTTCTAAATCCACCCAATCTCGGATTAATGTGTGATCACTCGCGTATTTTACGCAGTCTTTCGAAATCCACCCAGACTCAGACTTCCTACAAACACCGATCTGCTTTGATAATTAACGCATTCTCCAAACGTGTCTGGATGCAGAATTAATAAAACCCCACGAAGCAATAACCCCATACCATATCCTGTTTTTGTCATGCTTCCGTACGTGCACGTGTGTGCACATTCACACAGGAAGTGATGTCGTGAACTGAGCACACACTGCGTTATTGTTATGACGGGATTATCTCTTAATCTCCCCGCATCCTTTGATGCAATCTCGCCAGATGGATAGTGGCACTTTCAGCCAGCGTTGCCACTAATCCACAAATGCTATTTGCCACCGCATCGATTGCTCGCAACGATACGCCACCGTGTGGGCAGAATTATCATCCCAAATGGCCTCAGTTTCATGACACGCATTCCAGAGTAACTCGTCCCAAGTTGACGTTGTCATGTCTTTTGTCATATTCACCTAATATGACAAATTCCCACAGGAAGTACCACAATAGTGACAGTGAATGACCACTGGCTCATGTCATGGTGGTGATGGAAATGGCCTGATTAGGATAATCGATGTCATTATCATTGTACAGACTGGATGTCACAGTAGATGTCCAGGGTCATTGCAGGGAATTATGGGATTGAGTGACTGTCCCCAAATGATGCTGGTGTCAGAGTAAGATGTTGTACGTAGTATCGTAAAGCACTGGTTATCATGATTTTTTAATGACAATGCTTACTTATCTGAAATGTAACCTTCATACTTTTAGTTAATTAGCTGAAATGTAAACTTCAGTGTTTTAGTTAGTCAGCTGAAATGTAACCTTCACCAGTTGTAGTTAATTAGCTGAAATGTAAACTTCAGAGTTTTGGTTACGGTAATCAGCTGAAATGCAACCTTCACCAGTTTTGGTTAATCAGCTGAAATGCAGCCTTCAACAGTTTTAGTTAATCAGCTGAAATGCAACCTTCACCAGTTTTGGTTAATCAGCTGAAATGCAGCCTTCAACAGTTTTAGTTAATCAGCTGAAATGCAACCTTCACCAGTTTTGGTTAATCAGCTGAAATGCAACCTTCAACAGTTTTAGTTAATCAGCTGAAATGCAACCTTCAACAGTTTTAGTTAATCAGCTGAAATGCAACCTTCACCAGTTTTAGTTAATCAGCTGAAATGCAACCTTCACCAGCTGAAATGTAGCTTTCACCAGTTTTAGTTAATCAGCGCTCCTTATGTTTACCCATCCAACCAATAGACGGATCTCTGCATAAACTACAAGAGAAAACATGTGTGGGGACGTCTTTCCACTCTACATGGCTCCAGTTTACTCAGCTGTAGGAATGAGTACCTTGCTGTAGATAGTGGTGGATATTTGCACAAGCAGCCTTCGCGCATTAATTGCAGCATGGCTGGATGCTTCCCAGAGATGTTGCGATGCTGTTTAAAAGTAAAAAAGTAAAGACAAGTTCTTATATAGCACAGTATCCAGTTCTCGAGATCAGGACTGCTCAAAGTACTTTACACTTTACTTCCCTGACAGACCTGTTCAGTGAAACACCATCTCAACTTCTCTGGGACGCATCCAGACATATGCTACAATTAATGTGCGAAGGCTGCTCGTACACATATCCACCACTGTCTATAGCCATGTACTCATTTATGCACCTGAGTGAACTGGAGCAATGTTGAGTGAAAAAACTTGCCGAAGGTTTTAACACTGCAGCACAGGATTTGAACCTGTGTCCTCCGAGTCGAGAGTCTGAAGCTGAGCCACTGCGCTCTACTGTTTCACCGTACAGTATTGAATGGAATTAATCGTCACAACCACAGACGATTCACACTTACATTTTGTGAGTTCACACTCTAAGTAGATGCGCATTAACTGTGACGAGTGGCTGTGTTAATGCGCATGTAAGTGTAGAGTACTTGAGCCACTGCCAAAGTGACACTAATCACGCGGGGGACGCTTGAATAGACAACTCGTTACCTCGCTTCTTGTGGACTCTTGATGAGATTAATTAGTTGAAACGAATTTGACATTGAGAGCGCTCTGTTCTCTTGGCGGTTCGATGGTGACGGTGTAGAAGCTGGTGGAGGGGTGGGTGGCCTGGCAAGACGTGAGTCCTGATTAATGGGTAAATTATCAGTGGTAACACCCAACTGGAAGGTAGCCACCTGTGGAACGGTGACTTATAGACGGCTGTTGTTGCAATTACAGCGTAGACACAATTGATCTTTTAAAATTTGTTCCTTCGGTAGTGCCCTCTGGTGGACACTTGCTTACTATTTAGCTCTTTCCAGTAGGAGAATCAGGCCTCAGAAATGTAATACAACACAATACAATAAAATGAAGTTTATTGTCCTGGAAGGGAAATTTATTGTTCATGAAATACATACATAAAATAGTAAAAATATAAATATGATAAATAAAATATTAAAACAGAATGTAGGCCTTAATCATGAACATCAGACAAACCTTAATCTACAAAACTTGGCTGCTTGCCTCATCAACTGCGTCAGACGTCCGATTCTGCAATCAGTGCATTGGCTGCTAATCAAGATGAGTGTTACATTCAAAATCTGTACTAACATGTATAAGATCCTGCATGACTTATCCGCCGTGAGACTACCTCAATTGTGCCTGCCTACTCGCGTCTACTCGTGTAATAGTGATCGGCAAATGACGCTCGCAGTGAAAATGCCGAGAACAGTCGGAAGGAGCAGCTTCGCTGTGACAGGTCCAGCCATGTGGAACAGCTTGCCAAAGTGTGTGAGATCATCTGAGACATTGGCAGTTTTCCAAAAACAACTAAAAACTCACCTATTTCACTTCCACTACCTGCCTTGGTGACACTGATTTCTATTTTACGACACTGTTTAGTTTTAAATTGTTCTGTTTGAGAGTGTATTTTTACACCCTAATTTATCTATTGTTTTTATAATTATCAATCTTAGTGTCTTTGCTTACTTATATCTTAGCTTAAATTATTTAGTTATCTTAGTTTATTTATGAGAGAAAGAGAGCGAGAGCGAGAGCGAGAGCGATATCATTAACTATATTAACAGGGGGCTGAAACAGTTAAACAATCATTGCCCAAACAGTGGTATTTGCCATCCATTTGTTACTATTAGTAAGCAATGCATTCACAAGGTGGCAACACACACATCTAGTTACACAGTATCCAGAAGGTGGCAGCACATGTACTGCCTCTTGCAGTGGCAACCGGTGGTTGGAGATGGTTCAAACCATATCATTCATTGGCTCATGATAAAAACATAAATTAACCTGTTTTCTAAGTTGCAAGATTTATGTGGAAGTCACGTACAGCAAATGGCTAATGGATATTGATTTCTTTGTTGTTGCATCTGTAGTAAATGCCATGTACAGCATATAACATTAGGCACGCATCAGATATAGATGTCAGGGATACAGTGTACTGACTAGTCTTATAGTATAGATGACATTCGTTTCAACACGGGTTAACATTTGTGAGTCTGCTTGAATGTATATAATTTTGTTAATGATTTTATAAGGAGAGAAATTGCATGACTTTCACGCACATATTTAAAATATGCATGCATACATAGTGACACACACACATATTTAAAATATGTATACACACACACAGACACACACACACCCACCCCCGCACGCACGCACGCACGCACGCACGCACGCACATACACACGCTTCTATGCTGTGTGTTTGAATGTGTGATCGCAATCATAATATTTACTGATCACATCTAGAAACATTACATATACTACATTACAGGATAAATGATTCATGAGCTAATTGACTGTACACACTTTGAGATGGCCACAGAACGCCTCCACATGGCTGTTTCCCTCTGTCTCCGTACCAATGCATCTCTCCAGAGAGACTCCACATCTCACCCTGCTCCCACAATACCTCCCAGTGCATCTACTCGCAGCTAAAGATTAACCTTTCTATTAAGCGGCCTCCAGCCACAGCCGTGAATTTACTTTCCATTTCCTGTGCGAGATTCTCTGTCGTCAAGTAGAATGTCGTCTCCGATTGTCTTGTTGTTCCGTTGAAGATGCATTTCTTGCTGTACAATACCGTCATCGATTCAGGAACATGTCCCACCGTCTTTCCCCCCTGATGCTTTATCCAGCCTCGTCTGTGTTGCTGATTGAATCGAGTATTTCACTCACAAATGGCAGAAACGATGTCATCTAATTTAGCTGCATAGCATTTGTCTGGGATCCTTTCGCGTAAGTTTGCAATTGAATTACGTGAAGACACTTGGGCCAGGATCAAATTTCATTCCAGTGTCTACTGCACGGGGGGTAACGTTGGCACATGCTTCATTTGCAGCAATCTGGTTTGTATTGTCCCGTTTTCTGCATATCTAAAACAAATTGTACATAATTAATGAATAAACTTACTTTATTTCAGCATTTTATCATCATGGTTTTAGCTAGTTATTTACAATAATAAGAAGAACACTTATATAACGCCATAAATCTAGATAAAATCCATTGTTTTGGAGGCACCATGAGTACATACATATATAGCTGTACATGTATTTATGCAAAATATTTATAACTTATTTAAAATTAATAATATTAAGTTTTAGTAAATGATAATACATAAAATATGTATAAAAATAATAGCAATAAATTATAAATAAATAAATTACAGCTAAAAATAGTTATTAAAATGAAGGGTATGTCAATAATAAATGAGTAAAGACGTTGTGTAAAATTAGTATAAAAACATGTACAAGGTAATAACATTTGAATCTGATTAATTTATAAATAAAAGTGTTTTTGTAATTAACAAATTAATTTACTGTAATTGTAACATCTGATAAACTGATATTGGTATATCTTTGTGCTTTACAAAATTAGTTTTTTGACTTAGACCATTAAATGCTCGAGGAACTGTTGCTTTTATAAGAGTGGTAATTTTACAGTTTGTTTGATTAAAAAATTGACCAGAACTAAACAAGTCATCTGTATAGATGAGTTAGTATGTCACGCTGTGTACTTAATTAACACCTTATATAAATTGATGATCCTGTCTCCAAATTCTGGCCGTGAGCTTAAAAAGTCACCAAGATATGGGTGAACCTAGTTTTTTGCGTGTAACTTTTTATACGTTGTCTCTTGAAATTCCATATTGATTACGCTAAATAACTACCGTGTGTTTGCATAACAAAGTTTGTTACATAATATTTTCAAAGAAACAGTTTTTTCAAAATGTAAATTTTTACAAATTATTATGCTGGCTAATTAAATGCAGTGGGGTAGACACTCTCCCTTTAAGATAAATGTTACTTGTAATATTAGGAAACAAAATACAAACAGTTAAATGCCAAAACACTAGGTTCGTCCAGGGCCTGTTGATTATCACTATGTTGCAATGCTGCTTGTGTGTCATAACATTCATCAAGTCTAAAGGGTTAATTAGGTTACGTTTTGATCTAAGATATGACCTTTGACCTTACTTTTTTGTGTAGACAACCCACAGGACAGGAATTGAATAGAGTCATTGTATGCTGGTCATGTCGACTTTGTACTGACATTTACCTGTTGCCTTCGATTAGTGTGGATTATCATAGAGAGCGCTGAATAATTCATTCGTCTCACAGGATTCAGTTTAGCAACCTGAATAAGTGGGCCAATTGGACATTTGTTGTTTTGGCATTGACTGTTTTCATTTCAGCCAAACACGCCATGTTTTATGGATTTCCTGCATAAAATGTGTTCTAGTTTTGGCTGGAAGGTGGCCATATTATTAATACAAATGTTTGTAATATGGACAAAAAGTGATAAAACATGCATATGTTGGGGTTCATCATGACATTAAAAAATATAAAAATAATCTTAGACAAAATATATTTGATGTTTGGGAGATTCTAAAAAAACACTTGGTTTGTATGACATAGATATATAGATGGCGCCACTCAATCTGAGTATGAATGCAATAGCCAGCCAAAGAAAATACATTTTGTATGAATTTATGTGGAAAAACAAATTGTTAACATAAAAAATAGGCAAATTTGTTTGCACCATCAAATATCAGAATGTTGCGTGTGTTTGTATAGAGTTGTAAGTCATCACAATGTTGGTTAGGAGTATAAATTCACATTGATATTTTACAGGTGAGACGACAGAATTATAACAGAAATATTTTTCATTGCTCTCTAAATCAATGTTATCTTTTTTATTTGTAACGTCTCTGCTACTGTTGTCATAAGACTGACTGCCACCAGATGGCAGCATTGGGGTTATTGAAAACAGATTAATATATACACACACACACACACACACACACACACACACACACACACACACACACACACACACACACACACACACACACACACACACACACACACACACACACACACAACACACACACACACACACACACACACACACACACACACACACACACACACACACACACACACACACACACACACACACACACACACACACACACCACACACACACACACACACACACACACACACACACACACACACACACACACACACACACACACACACACACACACACACACACACACACACACACACACACACACACACACACACACACACACACACACACACACACACACACACACACACACACACACACACACACACACACACACACACACACACACACACACACACACACACACACACACACACACACACACACACACACACACACACACACACACACACACACACACACACACACACATTTTAGCCAAACTTATTTCATTATTGCCAAATCCCTAATTTAGTGTTCTGTTCAATTACCTGGAATCATACTACCATGCAGAGAGGCGACCATTATTAGCAGAACAGTTAATGATTTTTTTATTTTGTGACAACCAAGTTAATCGTGAAACATCACAGACAATGGCAGTTCGTCCGGCTAGTTTGTATAAAACAAAATATTTCGGCAAAGTATTTTTTTAATGTGATTCAATGGAAGTAATTGGGGTGCATTGGTCATGGACCAAACTTAGCCCCGCGGTAGAGGACCAGACTTAACTCCATGATAGAGGACCAGACTTAACCCCACGGTAGAGGACCAGACTTAACCCCACGGTAGAGGACCAGACTTAACTCCATAGTATAGGACCAGACTTAACCCCATGGTAGAGGACCAAACTTAACCCCATGATAGAGGACCAGACTTAACCCCATGGTAGAGGACCAGACTTAATTCCCATGGTAGAGGACCAGACTTAACCCCATGGTAGAGGACCAGACTTAACCCCATGGTAGAGGACCAGACTTAACCCCACGGTAGAGGACCAGACTTAACCCCACAGTAGAGGACCAGACTTAACTCCATAGTATAGGACCAGACTTAACCCCATGGTAAAGGACCAGACTTAGCCCCACGGTAGAGGACCAGACTTAACCCCATGGTAGAGGACCAGACTTAACCCCATGGTAGAGGACCAGACTTAACTCCATAGTATAGGACCAGACTTAACCCCATGGTAGAGGACCAGACTTATCTCCATAGTATAGGACCGGACTTAACCCCATGGTAGAGGACCAGAATTAACTCCATTGTATAGGACCAGACTTAACCCCATGGTAGAGGACCAGACTTAACTCCATAGTATAGGACCAGACTTAACTCCATAGTATAGGACCAGACTTAACCCCATGGTAGAGGACCAGACTTAACTCCATAGTATAGGACCAGACTTAACCCCATGGTAGAGGACCAGACTTAACTCCATAGTATAGGACCAGACTTAACCCCATGGTAGAGGACCAGACTTAACTCCATAGTATAGGACCAGACATAACCCCACGGTAGAGGACCAGACTTAACCCCACGGTAAAGGACCAGACTTAGCCCCATGGTAGAGGACCAGACTTAACCCCATGGTATAGGACCAGACTTAACCCCATGGTAGAGGACCAGACTTAACTCCATAGTATAGGACCAGACGTAACCCCACGGTAGAGGACCAGACTTAACCCCACGGTAATAGGACCAGATTTAAAGCCCCATGGTAGAGGACCAGACTTAACCCCATGGTATAGGACCAGACTTAACCCCATGGTAAAGGACCAGACTTAAAGCCCCACGGTAGAGGACCAGACTTAACCCCATGGTAGAGGACCAGACTTAACCCCATGGTAGAGGACCAGACTTAACCCCATGGAAGAGGACCAGACTTAAAGCCCCATGGTAGAGGACCAGACTTGGCCCCACGATAAAAGACCAGACTTAGTCCCACCATAGAGGACCAGACTTGGCCCCACGATAAAAGGACCAGACTTAGTCCCCCATAGAGGGACCAGACTTAGCCCCATGGTAGAGGACCAGACTTGGCCCCACAACCTGGGACCAATGCAGTCAAACATGGTAATGTTATTCTGATTAAATTCGACAGCAGTATTCTTGTAGAACGCCAAACACATTTTGTAGCTGTATTTTCTAATTATGTCTGTTACAATGGGTTTAATATCACAGTATACTGTAGACGTAATTGTGTGACGCAGCATCGTAATCGATTCCACATGCATATAGAATGTAACGCTAATGTCTCGTCGTCGGGGAGAACAAGTATAAATGCAATTCAAGGGAGAAGCGAATTAATAATTGATTGCAAAGATTGTTTTTTCGCTCCCTTCGCCATTATTTCTTGGATGCATCGGTTCTTGGCAGATGTCCTTAATTGTGTCCTTGGAAAGTTTCTTTTTTCACGTGCCAGCCCCTGAAGCCCACTCACCTGAGCTAGATCAACTCCGTGTGTGACAGTTGCATTATGGGTAGGACATTAATTTCTCGATTACAAAATGGGCTGTGAATCATTTTGCAGCTGTTTCCAAGTTTGGGTAGGTTTTTGTTCAGTCTTGCTCATGTTCAGGCAAGAATGTAAACTGTGAATTATCAGATATATCAGCATCCGTAGCATTAATTTAGTATGATTGATTATTTTACCAAAAATGCGCTATGGTAATAAATAATATTTGTTATTGTTAATGTGTACCCGGATATACATAATTGTGTATGGGAATGTATATATATATATATATATATATATATATATATATATATATATATATATTTTTACTTCAAATACATTTCAGACACCAACTCAAATTGTATAAATGATATGGAAAGTATTCAGCTACATTGCAATCACTGCACATAGTTTGTCTGAGAACCAAATGTTTTGGGCTGTGATTGTATTATGGCTGGATACTTTCCATTTTATAATTTATATAATCTGAGATGGAAATATGAAGAAAAAAACATACCGGTATGTGTCATTTTTATGTCAACAGGTGTCAAATACTTGTCAGCAAGTGTCACTTAGACTTCAACGGATGTCAACCACATGTCAGCATGTGTCACTTTAATGTCAAAAATATCAAATGCATTTGATAAATATAAGTTACCTGCCAGTATGTATATAATACCTGTCAGTGTTTAATCGTATTTGTCAACAGATGTCAGGTTGATGACAGCAGGTGTAAAATAAATGTCAGCAAATGTCATTTAACTTCAAGTTGACACGTGTCAGCAGATTTTGCACAGATGTTGATTGGTAACGAACAGAAACACCTGTCCAGTGTATACAATGCTGCACTGAAAAGGAAGGTCAGACCAATATTATAGGATCCTACCCATCCTCTGAATGACGCTTTTCAGAAACTTCTAGTTCCACTAGCTAAAAAGATCCTATACAAGAAATCATTTATACCCTCTGCCATTTTAATTTTGAATGCTAATTTTTAATGTAAAATTCTTTTATTCCATACACTGGTTGTACTGATTTATCTAATCTTATTTATTTACCAATTTTAGTAAATATTATTAATGTTATCACATTGTGTCTTATCAAAGAACCTTTTAAGGAATATTAGTTGCTTATTTATTTATTATTTAGAATACTTATTTATGATACTTAATTTATTTACCAATTTTAGTGCTGATTAATATTATTACAATTCTAAAAATATAGAATTAACCGTATATATTACGGCTCACCAGTTGACGGCTGGTGGTACACTTGCAGCTGGTACCAGTCGGCATGTGTCAGTGTGCGTGCGTGGGGCAACAGATGCCCTCAGCTGTGTTTACGTGATTTGTAGGAGATTTAAATAAAATATCGTCCTAATACAATAGCTGCAGCCCAGTGACATTTGCCATTCTGTCACCGGCAGTCTTGCGTTGCGTTGGAATCAATTATATGTGGCAAGCATCAGGCCGGCCGCCCCTCTGGAAATTGACAATCATTTTCGTGCATCCATTATTGATGCCTGGCTGCGGGTTGGTCTTCCGGCCAAAACCAGGGGCCTTAGCCTTGTGTCCCTCTGTCGCAGGCTGTCACGGAACGAGTGGACGCTTCACTGTTGTCTTCTCGTCGGCCACTTAGCAGAGTATAGAGGTGTAGGAGTGGGCAATTTGGTCTCTCAGTTGATGCATTCTGGGTTCAAATCCTGTATGCGCTAAGTCGATATCCATGTTCTACCATGCAATATGTGGCATTGATAGTTTGGCCGAGTACGGACTGGTTGTGATGAAATATATATTTGTGAATTTTCTCCATAAATAAAAATAAATAAATATACTTGTATGGTGCCAAATCTAGTTACAACTACTCAAGGTGCTTGAAAACATGTGACTAGAAGTATCTCTACATTATCAATGTGTCACATAAGCAGACTCATAAATGAATAAATAGACAAATAAAATATAGAAGGCTAAAATACATAAATCTAAAAGTCTTAAGAAGGTGGAATTAAAATATAATATTCTAAAGTTCTCTTTATACATGACGCACAGTCATAACTTTATAAATCATGCAATGGCACTGCAGGAGTTAAAATATTGGTGAAATTAGAGTGCTTTTAATGCACTTTGAAAGCGTGCTCCTTATTCATCTCTCGTACTGAAACAGGCAGTAGGTGCAAAAAGTCCGTGCATATTAATGACGGCTCAGTTGGAGGATAGAGGATTTTCCGTGAGATTAATTCTTCAACATTTGAATACCTGGAAGGGAAAATAAAACTGATACATGTTTGGCTGTATTTGATTAAGCGAAAATAGAATTAATCAAAAATAAACCACACATGAACATTACCAATGTCATTTGAAAGTTGTTTTGTGTGAAGCAGTGGAAGTTTCGATGCAGATATGGTGTCATTTAAAATGTGTGCCAAGGATGACAAATGTCAATATTTCAAGTTGACCTAATAGTTTACTTTGGGAAGATGTTGACTTTTGTGGAGCAGTCAAACTGCTCTAATGGCTGATTTGCAAACTTTGCAGCTTCATTGCAAGTGACTGTTTTACTGGTTATGTTGCCTGGCGATGCCAACATGTTAAAAATCATTTGGTAATGACACAGCTCCTATCACAGACAATGTCTGAGGATTTGAAAGAAAAATGTTTCACTGTGAAACACCATGTCTTGCTTTAATAAGTGATGAATGTGCTGATTTTAAGAACACTCAGTTTTTGCATGGGGCATCTCAGAAATGATTGGTAAATTTGGGCAGCATTTCTTTGAGCAAAATCTGAATTAATAAAAGACCACATAAGAACATTACCAATATCATTTGAAGGTTGTCTTGCAACTTGCTGACTCAGTAAGCCACGTTAGACCTAGTACACTGCAGACTAGTATTTGTCCATTTTTGCTTCGATGTTTTGTTTACATGGCATGTATATAGTGTGGTTTGACAGTAGATTTCCAAAGGCTGTATTCTATGGAGAATTAGCCAAACGGAAACATCTTCATGGTGGACGACGGCTGCGATACAAAGATGTAGTCAAACGACACCTAAAGGCTACACACATCGCCATAGACACCTGTTGAACACACATTTAATGTTTTACTTAGGTGATAAATCTTTGTTCTATACCCAGAGAAAACGACAACATTTGGTATATTCAAAAAAGTATGTGGAAACCTGCTTTATATGAGAGAACAGTTAAAATAATTGAGAAATAATAAATCTGGTTTTTTTCTTGGTTGACGCAGCAGATAGTTCGCAAATTATTTTACAATAGGCACGAATTCGGAATAAAATATTTACAATTGCACAAGTATCCAGATCTTTCATGTAGCATTAGAGTTTGTCATGCTATTCCTTTCCCTGTGGCAATTCTTTCAGCCGGAGGTTGTATCATGACAAGCTGTCAAGTCATGTTGTTTGTCTCGCCATGATGACTGTCCTGTCATGACCTTCAGTGACATGTGATCCTAAATGTGCCTATTGATCGCACTGTTTAGTGGCTTATTGGTCTCATTGTCTGGGCAGACCTGAGTCCCATTGTGGTATTTCTTAAGCCGGAAAATGATATTGGGTGCAGAGTTCATCAAGCCATGTAGTGGAAGATCTGGGGGAGTCATTGATCATAACGGAAACCTACGCACATTAGTTCTAGTTGATTCCAGCAGCAGTCTGTTGACTGGCTAGTCTGTATATATTGTGGTTACAACATTATGGTCTCATTTCATTTTATTGTATATATAGGCACTATATGGGTCAACACCAGACTACATTCCCAATTAACAGTAAAGCATGTTGAAAATTGCAATAAATCATTATTATTATTATTATTAATGCATTGTGATAACAAATTAAAATGTGCTCATAAAATTACAGTCAAGAAGTGAAATCCACTTGCTCGCATATTGGCTATTGCCAAGTGATTACATGAGCAGCTGAATGAACTGAAGCGATGTGGATTGAACTAAATTGTCAATGCATCAAATTGCAGCAAGAAAAAATCACCGGAGTGCATCATATAAAAGTCAAAAGTGCTAAAATAAAAACTTAAAAATATATGCTTGTTACACAATAATTACTTTTAAAAAGTCCCTTCAAAATTAATTCAAAATATGAAATTATTTTACTAATCTTTTATTTTATTTAACAAAATCTTAGTCTGAATAGTGGCGTTAGATTTGTTAAACAAAACACCATGCAGCTTACATAATGATGTGAACCATCGTTCTGTTCTCATAATTCACTTATTCTGTTCCTTCGCATTTTCCGATAAAACAAAAGCAAATTGATAACATTTCTCATAGCCTGGCAACTACCCCATGCAAGATTCCATCATCTGACATATCAAGGACATTTCCCATCCCACTGTTCGAATCAACACTCATGCCACAGCTTCATTGCCATTTATTATGGCTGCAAAAAGCAAGTGCGAAACTTCTCAAGCCGTCGTTGCTGGCTAAGCTTCTGATTGGTTGATTTACCAGTCGCGTGTGATGGCTGTTTCTTGACCTTATCGACGTTGCTGCTCCGAGCAGTGTTAACTTATTTTCAGCTTGCAAATCCAGCTGCAGGCGAGTTGGAGCAATCCATCAGAGGAGGGAGTGGGGAAGTGTCGGCATAATCCCAGTCATGATTAGTTTCCCGGAGAAGGTGTTATGTGGGGGTGTCGAATCAGATGTTGGTGTGCCATCAAACTGTGGCAGCAGAAACCGCTGCGATGTCGTTGTTCCAAGAGAAGAGAGCGCAGGAATTGTGACGACTGCTGTGTCGTTGCCATTGAGTCTGTTTGGTTGCGCCAAAGGATGCAGAGTTGTTCTGCTTTTGTTGAGGTGTTTGTATGAATTGAGTTGGTTCCACGAGGTGTTTGTATGAATTGAGTTGGTTCCACGAGGTGTTTGTATGAATTGTGTTGGTTCCACGAGGTGTTTGTATGAATTGTGTTGGTTCCACGAGGTGTTTGTATGAATTGAGTTGGTTCCACGAGGTGTTTGTATGAATTGAGTTGGTTCCACGAGGTGTTTGTATGAATTGAGTTGGTTCCACGAGGTGTTTGTATGAATTGAGTTGGTTCCACGAGGTGTTTGTATGAATTGAGTTGGTTCCACGAGGTGTTTGTATGAATTAAGTTGGTTCCACGAGGTGTTTGTATGAATTGAGTTGGTTCCACGAGGTATTTTAATTAATTAAGTTGGTTCCACGAGGTGTTTGTATGAATTGAGTTGGTTCCACGAGGTGTTTGTATGAATTGTGTTGGTTCCACAAGGTGTTTGTATGAATTGAGTTGGTTCCACGAGGTGTTTGTATGAATTGAGTTGGTTCCACAAGGTGTTTGTATGAATTGAGTTGGTTCCACGAGGTGTTTGTATGAATTGTGTTGGTTCCACGAGGTGTTTGTATGAATTGTGTTGGTTCCACGAGGTGTTTGTATAAATTGTGTTGGTTCCACAAGGTGTTTGTATGAATTGAGTTGGTTCCACGAGGTGTTTGTATGAATTGTGTTGGTTCCACGATGAGCTTGTATGAATTGAGTTGGTTCCACGAGGTGTTTTAATTAATTAAGTTGGTTCTACGAAGTGTTTGTATGAATTGAGTTGGTTCCAGGAGGTGTTTGTATGAATTGTGTTGGTTCCACGAGGTGTTTGTATGAATTGAGTTGGTTCCACGAGGTGTTTGTATGAATTGAGTTGGTTCCACAAGGTGTTTGTATGAATTGAGTTGGTTCCAAGAGGTGTTTGTATGAATTGTGTTGGTTCCACGAGGTGTTTGTATAAATTGTGTTGGTTCCACGAGGTGTTTGTATGAATTGTGTTGGTTCCACAAGGTGTTTGTATGAATTGAGTTGGTTCCACGAGGTGTTTGTATGAATTGAGTTGGTTCCACGAGGTGTTTTAATTAATTAAGTTGGTTCCACGAGATGTTTGTATGAATTGAGTTGGTTCCACGAGGTGTTTGTATAAATTGAGTTGGTTCCACGAGGTGTTTTAATTAATTAAGTTGGTTCCATGAGGTGTTTGTATGAATTGAGTTGGTTCCACTAGGTGTTTGTATGAATTGTGTTGGTTCCACGAGGTGTTTGTATGAATTGTGTTGGTTCCACGAGGTGTTTTAATTAATTAAGTTGGTTCCATGAGGTGTTTGTATGAATTGAGTTGGTTCCACGAGGTGTTTGTATGAATTGAGTTGGTTCCACGAGGTGTTTGTATGAATTGAGTTGGTTCCACAAGGTGTTTGTATGAATTGAGTTGGTTCCAAGAGGTGTTTGTATGAATTGTGTTGGTTCCACGAGGTGTTTGTATAAATTGTGTTGGTTCCACGAGGTGTTTGTATGAATTGTGTTGGTTCCACAAGGTGTTTGTATGAATTGAGTTGGTTCCACGAGGTGTTTGTATGAATTGAGTTGGTTCCACGAGGTGTTTTAATTAATTAAGTTGGTTCCACGAGATGTTTGTATGAATTGAGTTGGTTCCACGAGGTGTTTGTATAAATTGAGTTGGTTCCACGAGGTGTTTTAATTAATTAAGTTGGTTCCATGAGGTGTTTGTATGAATTGAGTTGGTTCCACGAGGTGTTTGTATGAATTGAGTTGGTTCCACGAGGTGTTTGTGTGAATTGAGTTGGTTCCACGAGGTGTTTGTATGAATTGAGTTGGTTCCACGAGGTGTTTGTATGAATTAAGTTGGTCATTGTTTGCTTTTCTTCATCGTTGAGTTTTTCATTCACATTGCTTATGCAAGATACAAAGTAGTTTGTCACATTTCTCATAGGAAGGAACATTGCTTTGTGGTCAGAGCAAAATCAGAAAAACAGAAATTGTTGCTCTGTTCTCCTTGAAGCCCTTGCCCACCACAAGACGTCTTTAGAACCTCCTCCACTGTGTGCAGCAACTGGTGTCATCACCTGTGGTCAGGGTCAGTTGGTCACACACAGTCAGCATCAAGACTGTGGTTGTGTCTTGGACATGGCTTCATGTCAGATTAGCTGAGATTGTTGCTCCAAATACCTGCCCTTTCAATTTCCCAGTACTGGCAGTCTTACTGTCTTCTCAGTCCTGTTCTAATGTCGGGTCACAACTTTTCTCCTGGACCGCATATTTGTTCATGACAGCGACTTCTACAGCGGAGACTAGAATCGTCTGAAGAGTACTTGTGAAGTCTTGCAAGAGTACTTGTAAAATATCTACAATAGGACTTGTCTGAATATTCATACGATTACATTTAAATAATAATAACAATAATGACTTCTTTTGCGCCAATATCCTCGAAGATCAAGCTCAGTGGTGCAAGCATTCATAGAGAGCATTCATAGAAAGCATTCATAGAGAGCATTCATAGAGAGCATTCATAAGGATATTTACCAGAGTACTATTTGCAGGAGTGCTCATTGCAATACTTACTGGAGTAAGTACTCACTTGAGTACTTAATGGAGTAAGTACTCACTGGAGTAATTACTCGATCATTGGTGTGCTCACTGGATTACTCAATTGAGTAAATTCTCACTGGAGTAATTATTCAATGGAGTAAATTCTCACTGGAGTAAGTATTCATTGCAGTGCCCCCTGAAGTACTCAATGGAGTAAATACTCACTGGAGTAAGAACTCTTAGGAGTGACCACTGGAGTACTCAATTGAGTACATGCGCGCTGGAGTAAGTACTCACGGGAGTGCTCACTGGAGTATACAATGGAGTAAATACTCACTGGAATAAGTACTCATTGGAGTACTTGCAAGAATAATCGCTGAGGTACTATTTGCATCATAACTCAGGGGATTAAATACTCCTAGGAATAAGTACTCACACAAGTACTCGTAGGAGTACTCACGGAAGTACTGACTGGAGTAATCACAGAAGTTTTCGAAAGAATACTCACTAGTACTCATGATAACAGTACTGCCATGATGCGTATGAGTGCAGCATGTTAGCGTGTTAATAGGTACTGATGAGAAAACAATCAATGGATATTAGCTTCACATGAGTAGCGTCATTAATAAATGATAATGAAACACCGAAAGGCACTTTGCAAAAAATGTACCAAAGCCTCAAAAGCACTTAGCAGCACATACAATGAACGCAGTCAGAATCAATCTAAATCACTATTTGACAGCAACGGAAACTGCTGAGGAGATGTTTTAAAGAAGGTCTGAAGTGTGGCAGAACATTCGAAAGCACTTTGTGTAACGATAACATTTCTGTCTTGTTGATGTTTCATTTTGTGAAAGCTTTGGTAATGTCTTCATCTTGTTTAATCGTCTCTGTTTCTGCACTCCTTGTTCCATCCATTAGATAGATCTTGAATGAATATATCCATTTAAAAGATGGAAACAGAAAATAGAAAAGTACCTCTCTTTCTCTCTTCCCCCCTCTCCCCCCTTTCTTCCCATACCCCCCTCTCTCTCTCTCCTCTCTCTCCTCTCTCTCCTCTCTCTCTCTCTCTCTCTCTCTCTCTCTCTCTCTCTCTCTCTCTCTCTCTTTTGTGTTTGTGTGTGTGTGTGTGTGTGTGTGTGTGTGTGTGTGTGTGTGTGTGTGTGTGTGTGTGTGTGTGAGAGAGAGAGAGAGAGAGAGAGAGAGAGAGAGAGAGAGAGAGAAGAGAGAGAGAGAGAGAGCAACTGTGACTGAATTAGTGAGGCAGTGAGTGCGTGGGTGGGTACATGGATCAGTGAGGCAGTGAGTGACTGATTGATCAAATTCACTCACTCACTCACTCACTCACTCACTCACTCACTCACTCACTCACTCACTCACTCACTCACTCACTCACACACACACACACTCACACACACACACACAGACCACCACAACACACACCACACACACACACACACACACACACACACACACACACACACACACACCAACAAAACTGTAAATGTAATGACGTGTCCCTAATACTTATAAGTGACAACAGACTGACTCCTTTCACTGCAGCCACCACAAACATCCCTGGATGCTGCAGCCACAAAACTTCAGAGAGATGATCCATATGTTATGTAGAACCAGTGGTGATTGATACACACAGACGTGAAGCAGGTGGGAAGACAGCATTGTCTCCTGCCGAGGTCAGGTTCACTGCAGCCTGTCACATTCACTAAGCACTCAGTTTGTTAATGCAAAAATAAAGATCATTACAGAGTCCACGTGAGTAATGACATCGATCCGACTAAAGCCGACCAGAGATCTTACCTCGAGCGATCGCCGGCCCGAGAACAGAAAACGATGGCCCCGGAGGTTCGCGGTTATCACCTGCGCTAGATTGGTTGTATATACTGCAAGTTGAAAACTTCCTGTGGAAGCCGAGAGACCAACGCTGGACGTTGTGTGTCTGTAATAACTAGTTAATAGGTAGTTCAGATAATTGCAGATAGGTGGACTATAGTGGTCGTATTGCTAAGAATATGTCATTAGTTTTTATTATTGCCATGGCATCACAGAATAAGAAATTATTTCGAAATCGTGATCTGTCAGGGGTACTCTCTGATCCATGAATATTGATGTTAGTTTGATAACGTAATACAACTTTAAAATCCTGTCTAGCAACAATATTGCGATTTACACTACCCTGAATAACATTCTGAAGGCTTAAGTTGTGCCCTCCGTAAGTTTGTGAGTCCAGGCATGTTTGTGACAGCCGCAATCATGTCGGTTCATTCCAGCACTTAGCTTCAAATGAAGCACGGTCCCCAGGCAGTCATCATAAATCAAAGACATACGCAGCATCTAAAAGAAGGCAAACTTCGAGAGAAAATTAAGAATCTGTCCACCGAATTCACAGCATTGATTATGTGGGTGACGTGTTCTTTCGTGGGGCAGTCTTACTGGTTCTTGTTCTTTCATGGAGCAGTCTTACTGGTTCTTGTTCTTTCGTGGAGCAGTCTTACTGGTTCTTGTTCTTTCGTGGGGCAGTCTTACTGGTTCTTGTTCTTTCGTGGGGCAGTCTTACTGGTTCTTGTTCTTTCATGGAGCAGTCTTACTGGTTCTTGTTCTTTCGTGGAGCAGTCTTACTGGTTCTTGTTCTTTCGTGGGGCAGTCTTACTGGTTCTTGTTCTTTCGTGGGGCAGTCTTACTGGTTCTTGTTCTTTCGTGGGCAGTCTTACTGGTTCTTGTTCTTTCGTGGGCAGTCTTACTGGTTCTTGTTCTTTCATGGAGCAGTCTTACTGGTTCTTGTTCTTTCGTGGGGCAGTCTTACTGGTTCTTGTTCTTTCGTGGGGCAGTCTTACTGGTTCTTGTTCTTTCATGGAGCAGTCTTACTGGTTCTTGTTCTTTCATGGAGCAGTCTTACTGGTTCTTGTTCTTTCGTGGGGCAGTCCTACTGGTTCTTGTTCTTTCGTGGGGCAGTCTTACTGGTTCTTGTTCTTTCGTGGAGCAGTCTTACTGGTTCTTGTTCTTTCATGGAGCAGTCTTACTGGTTCTTGTTCTTTCGTGGGGCAGTCTTACTGGTTCTTGTTCTTTCGTGGGGCAGTCTTACTGGTTCTTGTTCTTTCTGGAGCAGTCTTACTGGTTCTTGTTCTTTCGTGGGGCAGTCTTACTGGTTCTTGTTCTTTCGTGGGGCAGTCTTACTGGTTCTTGTTCTTTCGTGGAGCAGTCTTACTGGTTCTTGTTCTTTCGTGGGGCAGTCTTACTGGTTCTTGTTCTTTCGTGGGGCAGTCTTACTGGTTCTTGTTCTTTCATGGAGCAGTCTTACTGGTTCTTGTTCTTTCGTGGAGCAGTCTTACTGGTTCTTGTTCTTTGTGGGGCAGTCTTACTGGTTCTTGTTCTTTCGTGGAGCAGTCTTACTGGTTCTTGTTCTTTCGTGGAGCAGTCTTACTGGTTCTCCATTCCTAATGGAAAGACTGTTTTGTCAGCGGCCTGGTAGTCAGCCACCTGCTGCAATTTAACTCGATTATCTGGATGTGTTTCTCTCTCAGAGCTCCACAGATGCCACTGACCATGGGCCGAGTGTCCACGACAGTCACGTGTATGAGACAGAGAGCTTATCGATTCGTGTTTTACCTGTGTGTGTGAAATTACGCTTCAAACAAAATTATGTTTTCTTTGGACTGTTCTGATATCATCATGGAGAATATACGATCGACTTCCTGTCTTCTAAAGATATTCTCAGTGTCGTGGGGCTAGGCAGACAGGCGCAATAGCCAGATAGGAAAGTGATTGATGTCGTCATGTTTTTGAAGTTGATTTGCGTCAATTGTTTTGCGTCTGCTGTCTCCAAAATTTGTTGGACTGTTCTGACGTTTTTATGCAGACGTTCCATTCTCTTTTTCCTGTGACATCTATATTTTGTGTGTCTGAAACAGTCAGGTGTATAAGACAGATATTAACGATTCATATTTTCCCGTGCATCGTCACGTTGTTCAATTTATTTATTTATTTTAAAATGCAATGCTATATAATACCATACTAATTTTATTTATTTATATACCTATACATATATTTTTTACATTTATTTTAAAACACTAGTATTTGTCTTATTGTATACATATATCTTTTTATGTCTTAAATTGTAATATGTTGTAAAGCGCCACGAACGATTATGGATGTAATACTATAAATATATTATTATTATTAAATATAGTCAGACTGCTTTATTTAGAATCAAGGTATGTCAGCAATCCTGATCTGTGTTAACAACCCACCATCTGAAAGTATCATTAATAATAATAACAATAATAATAATAATAACTTTATTGTCCAATCATAGAGTAGAAATACATTTTGCACTTTGGGTGTTGCATAAAAACACAATATTTAAGTCATATTATAAAGTACTGAATGTATACAGTAAAATCAAGTATATAAATATGTAAATGGTAGCTAATATATATATGTATATATATATATATATATATATATATATGTGACGTGTTCTAACGAAATGAGTCGTATGTCAGCGAACTTGATTTCGAGAAAACACCGCATAAACATGCAACGATGAATTTCGACGATTTTGACTTTTTGTCACCAAAGTATACTTTGGTATCTTTTTTGTCAATAGGCTATGCTTACTTCTCGTTTATATTATTATATAGTACATTTTATAGCATTTTTAGACACACTACGTAACATTTCACGCATGAATTTCGTAAAACAGAACCGATAAATCGCACTAGTTCAAGTCGCATTCTTTGGGCTTTCCCTCAACGCATGGCGGACTTATTTGGTACTACAGGAAAGCCCTGGACGCCATCTTTCGGATACGACTCATTTCGTCAGAACACGTCACATATATAGTATTGAAATAAATATGCTAAAACAATATTATAAGATAAATAAATAAATTAATTAATAAAAATGATAAAACATTACATTGGCAGCGGTAGAGACTGTGATAGGTCAACGATTGATTTGTTTGTGGCTGATTCAGATACTTGATGGAGGACGGAATGAAGGATTTAAGGGTTCGCTGGGTTTTTACAGTTGGCATTCTGTACCTCCTTCCAGTCTGAGGAAGATCTCAAATCAGTCCACTCATGTGGTGTGGTGTCTCTTTTTTGCTCTTACTTTGACTTGCCGATGGAGTTGTTCTTTAGTCAACAACTTTGTCATGATTAACAAATTCATTCAAGAGAGTGGATTAAGTTGCCTCAGTGGATTACTGGATTGGATTACTGTTGAGTAGATAACCATAAAAACCAGGTGTTGGAATTTGTGTACTGAAATAGCATCAGTTTTCCAACTGAGGGCATTCATCTGACAGAAGTCATGCAGCAGCTGAAAATAACCACTGACATTAACTACTTCTATGGATATATATCTACATTGTCATCTTTCTGCTTATTGCGTCATGCATAGTTGTAATTAAAATAATATTTTAAGTATGTATATTTAATTACTCATTTATTGGTGTTCTACTAATGTTAATTAATATGCTAGAAACAATACGAATGCATTGATGTATTTTAAAATTAATTATATTTAAACGTATACATGATTATTTTGTATTTGTTCGAAAGGATATACACTGGCAGTTGTTATTTATAAAAGTAGCTTGCGTGTGCTCTTTGTAGAGAATGTTGGTTCACTTGTGCCACAGACAGTTTCAAATGGGATCTAGTGCTGTGTCAAATGAAACAGTATTATCATATTAGGAAACCAGAAGTTATTTATTTAATAAAACACCTGCATAACAAATAAACAACAAATTGAACCCAGTCATGTTGTTAGTTGTTCAGATCTGTAATGTTTGTGTAGTTCAGTAGATTAAAACAGTTGTGAATACTGTTGGGTAACATTAAATTGTTACATTTACAATTAGGACACTGTTTGGTTGTTACATTTACAATTAGGACAACTGTTTGGTTGTTACATTTACAATTAGGACACTGTTTGGTTGTTACATTTACAATTAGGAAACTGTTTGGTTGTTACATTTACAATTAGGACACTGTTTGGTTGTTACATTTACAATTAGGACACTGTTTGGTTGTTACATTTACAATTAGGACACTGTTTGGTTGTTACATTTACATTAGGACACTGTTTGGTTGTTACATTTACAATTAGGACACTGTTTGGTTGTTACATTTACAATTAGGACACTGTTTGGTTGTTACATTTACAATTAGGAAACTGTTTGGTTGTTACATTTACAATTAGGAAACTGTTTGGTTGTTACATTTACAATTAGGACACTGTTTGGTTGTTACATTTACAATTAGGAAACTGTTTGGTTGTTACATTTACAATTAGGACACTGTTTGGTTGTTACATTTACAATTAGGACACTGTTTGGTTGTTACATTTACAATTAGGACACTGTTTGGTTGTTACATTTACAATTAGGAAACTGTTTGGTTGTTACATTTACAATTAGGACACTGTTTGGTTGTTACATTTACAATTAGGACACTGTTTGGTTGTTACATTTACAATTAGGACACTGTTTGGTTGTTACATTTACAATTAGGACACTGTTTGGTTGTTACGTTTACAATTAGGACACTGTTTGGTTGTTACGTTTACAATTAGGACACTGTTTGGTTGTTACGTTTACAATTAGGACACTGTTTGGTTGTTACGTTTACAATTAGGACACTGTTTGGTTGTTACATTTACAATTAGGACACTGTTTGGTTGTTACATTTACAATTAGGACACTGTTTGGTTGTTACATTTACAATTAGGACACTGTTTGGTTGTTACATTTACAATTAGGACACTGTTTGGTTGTTACATTTACAATTAGGACACTGTTTGGTTGTTACATTTACAATTAGGAAACTGTTTGGTTGTTACATTTACAATTAGGACACTGTTTGGTTGTTACATTTACAATTAGGACACTGTTTGGTTGTTACATTTACAATTAGGAACTGTTTGGTTGTTACATTTACATTAGGACACTGTTTGGTTGTTACATTTACAATTAGGACACTGTTTGGTTGTTACATTTACAATTAGGACACTGTTTGGTTGTTACATTTACAATTAGGAAACTGTTTGGTTGTTACATTTACAATTAGGAAACTGTTTGGTTGTTACATTTACAATTAGGACACTGTTTGGTTGTTACATTTACAATTAGGACACTGTTTGGTTGTTACATTTACAACAAGGACACTTGTGGTCGTAGCTTTATGTGGAGACCCATCCACCCGTTATTTGGACTGACAAAACCCATTTTGGACGAGAACAAATATCAGTGGACTGGCAAAAATAGGGAACAAGAAGGTCTTCATGGATACTTTCAGTTATTCTTTGAAAACAGGTGTGTTATTTCAGGTCATACTACACATCTCAACTGTTGCAAGTGTGTGAGTTAACACACGTGTCTACCAATGCCATGTCTACCCATAAAAATAATAATTACCGGTATGTTTCTTAATATAGCACATTTCAAAGTAACTAAAGCCAATCTAAGTGCTTCACATTAATATGACGTGTTGACTAAATCTAAAATCTAAATTAGTTGAATACATAAGGTAAGATAAAAAATATAAAAATAAATCAGATAAATAAGTAAATAACTTAGGATAAATAAGTACACATTAATATGACGTGTTGACTAAAACTAAAATATAGATTAATTAAATACATAAGGTAAGATCAAATATATAAGCTAAGATAATATCAATGATGTATATGCATAGAAAATAAAATGTACTTATATAAATGGAAATTCAGCATGATAGAAATATGTTTAGCAGTTGTGACTATGAAATCTTGCATAAAATGTAAATAAATAAAACGAGAGCACAAATTTAAACTGAATAAAATATTTATTTTAAACATGTTAATACATATAATGACACGTTATGAAATAAATAATTATTAAGATAATATAGTACCAGGGTAATATAATAGTAAACACCCAAATAACTAGACGTTAAAAGCAGTTTTGATATGATGAATCTTAAGCACGATTTAAATATATTCAAGCACTCAGTCATATGTGTGTAAAGGTAAATTATTATTATTATACTGTAAAAGCTATTATGACAGTGTATTTTGAGATGGGCTTTGAAAGTGTTCGTTGATGTGATCAGCCACAACACCAGCTTTTGTTCTGACCACCAGTGTAGGGATTGAGTCCCAAGTCTCCACAGGTCTCGATCACAGACTGTGGTCACTTGAGTTTGTCACAATTACATCTCGGGCTGACGTGACAGTGGACCGCCATGAAACATTAATAGGTGACATCAGTCAATCTCACCTCCTTAAGGTTGTTTGTGTCAAAATGTCACCATCACAAGACGCGGTGACGGACGCCACTTGACAGGAAGTCAGGCTGCTTGGAGACAAAACATGGACGCCGTTAGAGAGTGCTGTTAGCCGCCCCTCTAAATCTCTTTGATAATCTGTGATTATATAAACAATTTGTGGTTATCTAATTTTGTCATATTTTGTGTGGAATTTAAGAGTTTAAAGGAACTTGTCCGGTGCATTATATGGTGATTATTAGCAAGTTGATTCGGTTGTACCAGTTGTGGCAGAAGTGTGGGAAGTAGTCAACTTCAAGGGCACATCCAGGTTGTGTACCAGGATAGTTAGGTATCACTCCACATGCTGTGTCCCTATGGAACAATTTACCAACTATTATTAAGACTTGTGACCCCCATGCCAGCTTCAGACATTGACTGAAGAAACATTTCTTTTGTAATTCATATTTAAGTTTATTTCAACATGACTTTTACTAAATTATTTGTAAATGTTATGGTTACATATGCAATTATTTATTATTTTATTGTGACATAATTAGTTTAATTTGTTTAACATTTACTAAATTATTTATTACTATTACCCCTACATATACATTCATTTAAAGTATTATTGTTGTCATTAATGGCTAGATTGATTTATTATTATGCATTTTTATGAATAATATGTAATTTATTGATTTATTTACTTCTTTATTTAAAAAAATGCTATGTTATTTCAAACAGTATTAATTTTAGTTATTTATACACATACACATATTACCTTTTTTAATATTAGTATTCTTATGGTATAAAATTATAATGTTTATGTATCTTAATAGTAATCTGTTGTGAAGCACAATGAACAATTATGGATGTGGCGTTATATAAAATAAAATATATTATTATATTTTAACGATTCTGACTTGTTGTTTTGGGTGCAGGCTTGTGAGGATTAGTCACTACGCCATCTGCATCTGATGTGCCTTTTGTTTTTTATAGGGGCCTCGGCTGTTTTTGTTTTAGTTCAACTCATTTCAGAAGCAGCTGTGAGTGAAGGTCCATAGCCACATTTGATACTGAAATTAGAAACAGACAAATATGACTTTTTCCAGAGTTAGCCAGCAACAAGTGACACAGACAGCAGCAGGGGTCAGACCACATTTACATTTTCCATAGGCGACCATTATAACGTTTCCTTCATTTCCTATTAAACTTGAAGAGATCTGTTATTGACAATTTCACAGCCTGTTTACCCTTCATAGACAGAAGTTCTGTGAAATGAAAAAATCATGAAATTCTCACACCTCAGGCTACTACAAACTTCTTTCCAACCTTTCACCCCTCCATTTCTGCGTGAACCACCCATGGATTGCCCCTGATTACATCACCAAGCAAAATGACAACTGTATTAAAACACATAATTGCACCGACTGACAGCTGTCATAATTTGACAGCTCTAATGCCACGCTGCACGAAAACATCATTTCTAATCACTCCACACTACATAATAATAATTATGTGCTCACAGAAATTCAGACACCCTGCATAATGCTGTTTCTATATGGTACTCTTAGGTCGGGGAATGGCGGACGAACACCTTATTGTGGTCTTACATCAGCTCTGACTGCTGACTGTCATAACCAGAGAGTGGACGCTGATCCAACCATAATCCAGTCACAATTGATCAAATGTCTGTGTCCTAAGTACAAGTCTACCCATGGGGCAGGCAACCAGCCAGTTACACTTGAGGGGATCAGCTACTGGTCTGATCGAGTTTATCTCATTCGCTTTTCTTGGAGAGAGTAAATCACTGATTAGATTTCCCTCTTGTAAGATCATTCATAAGCCAAACCCAAGATATCACAGTGAAATTGTTTGGATTAGTTAGAATGACAGATAAATGGCAGCAGTTTTGCAAAGAAAAACCACTACAGAGGGCTTAGTTATTTATTCATTTTAATCAATAGTTGGTTTACAGTATGTGTATTTGTTAACGTTTTCTATATCTATCTGGTTCTAGAAATAATGAACTGTTTTAATGACGCTTCAATGTATTGATAGATAAACAAATAAATACAGGCAAATAAATACAAGTAAATCACCAAAAATGTTGTCATCCCTAAATACACAGTTAAACCCAGATCTAGGGACTGTTTCGCCAAGATATGTTATGAGATAATAAAAATGAAAAAGGAATCCATTAGTAAATGTTTTTCTCTCGAAATTACAAAAAGCTACAGCTGTGTGGTAAACATGGAGGACACTATTTCTGTGACACAGTGGCAGCTCGCTGTGACGGGCACAACATTGATTTTAATAAACAAAATCTGGATTATGTCCAGTGTCTTATGCAGGATAAAATATTTTGCCCATCACATATTTTTTTGAAGACATGTGGATTTTAACTCATACATACAAACCCACTGAGGTTGTTTTATGACCTCAAATAAACTACAAACACACATGTGACACCCATTTACTCCAATTTTCAAGGCATAACTAGCAATATATATGATTTTTGAAGTACAGTTTTGCTTGTTCATTTTTTACCCATCCACTGTGGGTTTTATCCACCCAAATGACTGGTGGATGGGTATCTGCATGAAGCTATGCTTTTAACTCAGAACGGTAATAAAACAGTATGTATTTATCGATATAATTTCTGTCATCCACCCTCATCTGTAATTGGGTATGAGTTCTGTGGCCTCAGTCACAGTCATTGTGATTTATTTTTTCATGCTATTATTCTCACCCACCATCGGCAAATTAAACCAATGTGGACTGTGGGTGTGGCCACAGCGACACATGACGACATCGACACTAACTGGCGCTGACTCTCCCTCGCAGCATAGGCCTGAGCTGATGTTGGTGATACTTGACAGCGTCTGTCATTTGCGTCAGGCGCACCGTCGACACAGCACACACACACACATCGCTCTGGCTGAACGTCACCACGTCGACATGGAGAATTCACACATGCAACACACCCTGAAATCGCGCCAAATTGACGTGTATGACGCGTGCGGATTACCACATGGGGTTGTCTAACCTTTACCTGACGCATTGATGGCACTGATGTTTGATAGATGCGAAGGAGTCGACGCCAACGAAGTGGATTACCACCTGGGGGCAGTAAATGGCAACGTGCTATTCGACTGAGTCACGGGACGCTATCTAAGCACTCTCATGTGTACAACAACTAGACTGCAGATCGGCAAACTCTCCTGGGTATAGACATCATGCAGGTGTGATGCTGAATACGTAAAACAGATGTGTGTTTAAGGAATTAATTCGCTACCGTCAACTTGATTGTATCAGCGGGAATTTAAGCTATCGTCTATACTGCATCAGGAGCCAGGCTCCTGGGCCGTGGTGATGATAATGAATATTTAATTGTCAAATGTGGCTGATCGATCAGTGGGACTTCTTGCGATGAGTTGGCTCCTGCGGACGGATGCACTCGCGATGGTTTGAGATGATGACGGACAGTAGCGTCGCGGCTGTAGCGACGTCGACGCGAGGTTTACCGTTGTGCCGTCACCTGCGTCGAGTGTGAAGCAGACGCTTGACGCCATCGCTGCGTGGTTGCTAGAGGTGTGTTAACACGGAGTCATGACGGTGCGTCATGTGTGGAACTAACGCGTGCACACGCTGACCGGTTTACTTAACTCTTAACGTTAAGCTGTCGTGTTAAGTCAACGGAGTAACACGGGAGCGGGAAGATCAGGCGGGAGTCAGGCAGCAATATGGGAATGGTCATTCCAACTGGCCAAGGAGGTAATGTTATGTGGTTGCCGTGTAGAAGTGTCCAGTTGTCTTGTAATTTTCAGTGCCAGCAGACATTTGATAATCCAGAACACAGACTGGTTTTTAGGAAATGTATAAAGACACATCTCTATTTATCAAAAATTATATGTGTGTGCGTGCGTGTGTGTGCGTGCATGCATGCGTGCGTGCGTGCGTGCATGCGTGCATGCATGCACATGTGTTTGTGCATCTCGTTTTTATGTCTTTATGCAGTTATGCAGCATCGCGATGAACACTGAACATTTAGTATTAACCGTTTACCAGTGTTTAAACTCTTAAAAAAATTACGTTTTTATTGTAGTTTACTCTAAAATTTGTATAAACAGTTATAATTATTTTATATCATTTAAACAATCTAAATTTTAAAATACATCATTAGTATACCGGGGCTCACTTATGTAGGGTGAATGACAACACTGACCATATTTCAAACATGATCATAATTTGTTCTTCAATAGCTGACTGTTGAATACCAGTTTTATGGAAGATTTCCACTGGTGTTTGGCAATTTGAAAATATCTACACAACTACCAGGCGTAGTATCCCTGCAGAAAACATGATTTATTGATGATATAAAATGTGCCAGTGACACCTGATGTGTAGAGGTCACCATACAACAATAGGTCACACCAGTAAATGTTTACCTGTCGTAGTGAAATATGACTTTCTCCGATGAATTATTGATTTGTCAGTTTCCGATTTCATAATGGTTGTACAGGATATTTTATGCTGTATTCTTTTTTAATACTTTGGAATCTTTTTTGTTAGACCCACAGGGTAAAAAATTATTTGATTACAACATAAATGTTAATATACATTTTGTCTCGGGTAAAGTAAAATAAAACCAAGGATTGGGACATTCCAGTATAGCAAGCCCTGGAGGCAGAATCATTCAACGTTTCGTGTTTTATATGTATTTTTATCTAATGCTTATAAATATATAGTAAAAAGTAAATACAAATTTCTTAGATAAATTAAGATAATAAAATTGACATATAGGTCATAACATAAACTGTCACCTTCTTGGATCATTCCAAACCCTGACATGGATACCAGCTCATGCAGTCCTCGACTTGACTTCTCTGATAAGGGTTAAGTAGTTACCATGTATAGAGCGCAATGGATCAGGGGTAGAGCTTCGGACTCTCGACTATGAGAACCTGGGTTTGAATCCTGTGCTGCGGCGTTAAAACCTTGGGCAAGTTTTTTCACTCTACATTGCTCCAGTTCACTCAGCTGTATATGTGAGTACCTGGCTATAGACAGTGGTGGATATGTGTACAAGCAACCTTCGTGCAATAATTGTAGCATATGGCTCCTAGAGAAGCTGAAATGGTGTCTGAGTGAACAGGTCTGTCAAGGAAGTGAAGTGTAAAGCGCTTTGAATGGTCCTGAGGACTGAATACTGCACTATATAAGAACTTACCTTTACTTTTTATGTATAAAAAATGAGTTATAATGCGGTGCAGAACCAAGGCACATGACTTATCACATCACTACCATATTTCTCCCCGCAAACCTGTTCACCATGGCAACTTCTCTGGGAAGCATTCAGCCATGATGTTACCGGTACAAACAAAATGTGCACACAAATGTGTGCCACGGTCTAAGGCAGGTATTCATTCTTACAGCCGAATGAACTGAAGCAATAGCAATGGACGCTTCAAATCTGCATTTTATGTCTGGTTATTTGGGTGTTTATTATTACAGTACTATATGGTTTTAATAAATACTTATTTAATAACATGGTATTATATGTATTAATTTGTTTAAATTTCACATTTTATTTGATTTTACAATTTTTGCCATCTGAGTTTCTTAGTTATATATATGTTTATACAAAGCTTCACAGTCACAATTGCTATCAGGCTGAAGCTACATTTATATCGCTAAATGTTGTTTTAATTGTTTACACATACATGACTGAAATTGTATTATAGAAGACTATGTCAATGATATGGAACAGTCATACTCTGGGAAACCAGTGTTTAAAAAACATTGTTTCATTATTATTATTATTATTACTAACACAATTCAAACCAATAATCTCTCAACTGAGAGTAAGAATGGATGTACCATCTACTATGCCACTGAGCTTCTCATATAACCACAGAAGCTGCAGGAACATAAATATAGCTAATCACACGTGTAGACGACGACCAAGGATTTGCAAACTACAGAAGATGTCGTTTCAGCTAATCATTACACAGACTCCGGGTGTTTACTTGTGTCAGTGAAGATGTACGGACATGTTTCATTGGCCATACAAGCTCCAGGCATCAAGGAATGGTGTGGGTTCGCATTGCCCGCCCTGTTTGCACTCATTACTCCAGCCCTATGTACATCCCATTAAAACATGAAAGGGTCCAGGCCTACTGTGAGTGCTTCAGTTAGTTGTACGAGCAAAAGTGAAGATTGGTCCAAAGATCCATACTTGACACAAATACCTGAATTGGTATTTTGTGTAAGAAAATCACTTACTATGATGCATAGTTTGTGAATTTCTTATTAAAAAATCATGGAACCATGAACAACATATTGTGGAAGGATGCAAGACACATGTGGATCGTTGCCTGCATGTGTTTATTGCATCCAACTTTAGCATCTTCAGTACCTGGCCACAAATTATAGACGTGGCTGTGGTATACCGCTGAGTCGGACAATATGTCACGTTCAAGCACCCGCGTGCAGCAGCTTATATACGGGTACAATTGCATACCTATACACAGACTACATTGCAGATTTAAGGACCAGTTAACACCCTGCAACACTCTTCCCTCCTTATATATTTAGAGTAGTGAAACCGCTGTAGGAAGTTATTGCAGAGTTAGAGACTAGTTAGGACCCTGCCACAATATTCCATAGCTGAAATGCTGTCATGCACTCAATGGCTGTTAACTACTCAAAACAGCTCATCATCTTTTGAAGATGACACGAAAACCTGTGGCCAAAAGGTGGGAAGATCACTGACATAAAACAAATTCTCAAACCTCTCCCACAACAATCTTTTCTCACAGTGGGAAACTTTGACAAGCAAAGATTGGCCTGACCATTCATGCATGAATAGACACCAATTGACAATAATCCTTGCTGAGATGAATCATTGAAGAAGATGAATCAAGCTACAGATAATGAAGATGGTTCCCCAAAGTAGTTATCTATTTTTCTGCGTATTGCATCATTTTGATTGGAGATATCAACATGACTAATCACTGTCTGATTCTAGCAGAAATGAAGGTGTCAGGTTTCAGAATGGTTTGTGGGAAACTGAGACGTTAAAATGTTACGAATTTTCCCGAGCACGTCTACCAGTAGAGGGTCATGATGTTGTGAAATATTCGATAACAGACCTATTCAAATGTTATAGGAAATGTTATAATGATTGCCCGTGGGAAAGTAAACTTGGGTCTTACATCTTATTGCGTCTTGTGTGTGTTTTTATGGGCCCACCTATTTTTGACTGTTGGTTAAAACTGTCACCCGGAAACCAGACAGACCGAAAAAATGTGGCTTTTCTTTGACAGTCATTGCCAATGACAAAATGTTATCTGACGTGACTTTTTACAGATTATCTTGTCGTAGCCCTCGTACATCATGGTAAATATGTGTGATTTATGTATGTGCACGCATATGCTGTACTATATGCAATTGTCAAACAAATCTCTATTCAATAGAGATCTTGTGGATTTTATGTCGTTTTAGACAGTATTACATATTTAAGTGGATTAAGTTCAAATTTACATAACAGTCTGCCCTGGCACAGTATGCATGTTATTGTGTTTATTACAAAACTAAACATTTTAAATAGAGACCTTATGTTATGATAGTAGTTGGAGCCTAAATATGTGTTGTCACTCGACCATAGCTTTATGTAGAGACCCGTCCGCCCATCATTTGGACGGGTAAAAACGAATATGGACGGGTAGAAATATGGGTGGACGGGTGGTGGATGGGTAAAAAATGAAGGAGCAAAAAAGGTCTTCCAAAATCATAGATATTGTTAGTTACGCCTTGAAAATCAGTGAAAATGGTGTCACATGTGTGTTTGTAGTCAATTTCAGGTCACGTTTCAGACACATTTAAAAGTTTGTAAACTGGCTTAACAGTTCACATCCATGTGTCCACCAAAACATGTGTGACTTGCAATAATTTTATCCTGCGTAAAGCCCTCACGCACATGCACTCGACTCAAATGTATGGCAGCAGATGGGCTGAATTCTAGTACAAACTGGTGCATTTGACTTTAGTAGTTGCAGGTTGTGACGTGATGGAATGTGCCAATTAGGTCTGTTTACCAGTGGAAATTTAAACATATTTCTACAGAATTTCAAGTTAGAAATACAGACTTCAATCAGAGTAAAATAGCATGTCGTGTTTGAGGGTGTGTGTGTGTGTGTGCGTGTGTGTGCGTGCGTGCATGTGTGTATTCATGCATGCATTAGTACACATGCATGGGTGCATTCATGCATGCATGCGTGCATGATGAGTAATTTTGAAAGATTTGATCTTTAACTGAGAACATGGTCAATCTCGTATTAATATGCTACCACAAACACGTTAATTGTCCCTATTATATTCCGCTTGTTTTGGCAACAATCTAATCACTCACACTGTCGTGAATATTTATGATCAAGCTTTGATCATCAATTATTTAATACCTGTGTCCATCCATTACGATGTAAGATAACTTTGCTCTCGAATGTTGAAGGATTAAATTGTTACTAGTCGAAAACTCTCCTGTTAGACAAGGGCAGGAAACACACACATGTAGAAGCCATTCGTCATGTGACCATGATAGCGAGAAATACTTAACCAAACCACACACAAATGTGACACCAATTTTCAAAGCATAACCAACCAGCAAGGTAATTGAAATAAATCTTTGCCCCTCAAATTTTACCTGTCAAACCTCACATTTTTACCAGTCCAAAAATGGAGTTTACCAGTCCAAAAGACTGTTGGACGGGTCTCAAGATAAATCTATGTCTGCATGTGTGCTTCTAACAAATTTGCTCTGCTCTTACAAAAGAATATTTTCACAAAGTTCTATTGTCGCAAATATCTTTAATTAACACAATGATAGTGATTTAATTATTTTATTTTCATGTGATTGCCTTCTGCCTTAAGGTCTTTCTCACACTTGAGAGAATTTAGTGGTGAACACAGTTCACTGTGACACTGGTGTAAACCAGTGGTTTGTGGGGACCATAGACTAGGCATGCTTACTATTATTTTTATTGATAACATTTGAATTTTTATGCTGCCTTAACCATTGGGAAATCAAGTGAAAAGCGTACCACACTTGGGGACAATGGATTACTTTTTAGCCAGAGCTCATACAAGTTTATGACACAGAAACTAACTTTTTATCATTATTATATTGAATGTCTTACAAAATGACTGAAGAACATAATTTAGAAAGGTCGGTTTGTAATTTTCTGTATGTTCACTAATTTTGCCAAAGTCGTGCAGGGTCTTACTAGCTTGTGTAATCATGCACGGTTGTCTGCTGGCATTAGCCTGTCAACTATAATTGCTCCGAGTTCGTAAATCCACAGACGTCCCGGTAAGAACACGTGGGTGTATTTTATGGGTGTCGGGAGGAACGCAATCGCTCTGTCAATTTTGCTTTGTTAGCAGATTCCGCCTACTCAAAGTGATGCTTGTGCAATAAAAACAAATTCCAATAAAAGTCCTTTGTCGGTCGACACAGTGTAGATATGTTCAGTGGTGGTTGATGTCAAACTGTGATGCATTTGCTTAAATGCTGTAGTAATGTTTGCGTCTTAGGCATCATTTTGGGAACACTTCAGGATTAGGAAAAGAAGAAGAATTCTGTTTTATTCAACCAGTATTTCAAACAATGCATACACTATGTCCATGTCAAATAACTCGGAACCAATACAAATATAAAAATCACAGAAACATGGTAATAATGTGTAATAACTAACAATACAACGTACGGTCAGGAGACTCCTTTAAAAGACCATGCTAGTCGCTATTGAAGAGCCACCTTTCAGGAAATTTCATGTACAAAATTAACTAAAACAAATTCTTCGACAGAGAGAGACAGACAGACACAGAGAGACATAGAGAGACATAAAGAGACACAGAGAGACACAGAGAGAGAGACACACAGAGAGAGACAGAGAGACAGACAGACAGACAGAGAGACAGAGCAGAAGACAGAGAGACGGAGAGAGAGAGAGAGAGAGAGAGAGAGAGAGAGAGAGAGAGAGAGAGAGAGAGAGAGAGAGAGAGAGAGAGAGAGAAGAGACAGAGACAGAGACGAGAGAGACAGAGACAGAGACAGAGAGAGAGAGAGAGAGAGAGAGAGAGAGAGAGAGAGAGAGAGAGAAACATAATTTAAATAAAAAAATTAAGATGCATGTGGGCAGCTGACATGGTTATAGCATCACTAGGCACTGTTTTAAATATACGTACAGCATAAAGTTGTATAGGTGGTTATTGATACTTAATTTTGCATACATACATAACAGTTTTGTATACTGCACTTTTAGAATATTAGTTATATTGCATTAGCCAAATGCTAGACTGGAGAGAATAGATGCAGTTTTGATAAGATGCAGTTTTACAATATTATTAAGATAATAAGAGATCGAGATTATTTTAGAGTGATGTGGATTTAGGGATCGAGATTATTTTTAGAGTGATTTAGGCTGACTTTATATTATGTGCTATGAAGAAAGCTTAAGCTTAGTTTTAGAGGACAATATTTCTTATATGTGATATGAGATCAGGGCGTGTTGGAGAGTGTTTTAATACGTATTTGATGCTCCTAATGAGTGGATTTATTGTAAGTGAACGGGAAGTTTTGGAGATGTTTTATGACAGTAAAGGTGTGTGTGTCGTGCTTTTGTAGGGCAACTGAATGTTGTACACGGTGACCACATTATGATGTAATGAGTTAGTTTCAGTCACTACTCTGTGTGTGTGTGTTTGTGTGCGTGTGTGCGTGCGTGCAGTGCTGGTGTGTGTGTGTGTGTGTTGGCATGCTGGTGTGTGTGTTGGCATGCTGGTGTGTGTGTGCGTGCGTGCGTGCGTGCGTGCGTGCGTGCGGTGTGGTGTGTTGCATGCTAGTGGTGCGTTGGCTGCGTGCGTGCGTGCGTGCGTGCGTGTGTGCGTGTGGCATGCTGGTGTGTGGTGTGCATGTGCGTGCGTGCGTGCATGCATCCACATGTGATTGTGAACGCGTGCCCTCAGAGTGTATTCCACACACACGTGCTGTTATAAAACTGGACTTAAATCATCACAACACACAAACGTCTCTTAGGATCACAGTACACACTCAACAACGCCCCGCTACATTCCACTACAGTGTCTGTGTACTATGTATCCTCCTATTGATGTCATTTTCCCATGGGTCTTCAGTCCTTCCTGGTATCTGTCTCTGGTATCTGTGAAACCCCATCACTGTCACGCAGATGACCTTTTTTCTGCCAATTGCTGCATCTCAGCTATCATTTTACAGCGTAACCACGGCAACCAAGTAAATAACGCATAAGCATGTTTTTCTGTGCTCACAATCTGGTGTAGATTGATGTGTGTGTGTGTGTCCGGGCTTTTGTCATCTGTATTCTCTCGTGCAATGAACTGTGCTGCGGCATGGGAACTTTTTGTGTCGCGTCCATTTCGTCATGATTTGCACACGTACATATCTGACATGCATGCACGCCCTGATGTGGTATTAAGTAATTTTCCCTTTCATGACAAGAACAACTTGGATCGTTCATTTATTCAGTCCTATCTATGATTGATTCACGTTCATCTATAAGAAGTATAAAAGAACCACACCTTAATGTAAATGCATATTTTGTAAACACCGTGCTGTGACTAGGTTATAGGTCTGGGTTTATTTGTCTATAAATAGAGTCAGTTATAAGTATATTCTTTATCCCATGAAACCGTCGCAATAACATCTATAACTGTGACATTATAGGGGTCACATAACCAGTAGTAGTAAAGAATCTATCAAAGTGCTGTTGTGATGGTAAAGTGCCATCCCTGATATGTTCCCTACACAATGTAAGTGTCATGTGACTTCTACTCCTCAGCAGAATAAAGAAATATTTGTCATACAAGACAAAGAACGGAAAAAAAAGATGACACAGGTATGGAAAAAGCTGAGAAAAAAGTCAGCCGTGTAGCTACTTAGATACCAGGGTCTGGACAATATTGACAGGGAGAAAATAGCCACCGCCACGGAAATTAAGTAAAATCCTAAGCTGCTAGCATTTCTTTTAGCAGTGTAAAATCAACAGAGCATGTCCAGTTACGAATGTCACGAGTGTTGTGACAGAGTGGGATCAACAGAGCGTGTCCTGTGAAGACTGTCATGAGTGTGATGACAGAGTGTGATGACAGAGTGTGATGACAGAGTGTGATGACAGAGTGTGATGACAGAGTGTGATGACAGTGTGATGACAGTGTGATGACAGTGTGATGACAGTGTGATGACAGAGTGTGATGACAGAGTGTGATGACAGTGTGATGACAGAGTGTGATGACAGTGTGATGACAGAGTGTGATGACAGAGTGTGATGACAGAGTGTGATGACAGAGTGTGATGACAGTGTGATGACTGAGTGCCATGGACTACAGTAATGGAACGAGTGCATTAGTTGTCTCTAACAGACCGTGGCCAATACTGCCTGGGTCACCAAGTGAAACAGTTGCCCAGGTTGAATCCACGTTCTAGGCACTTAATGCAACATTTCTCTGCTGTTTTTACATTTGTTTCCAGCTGATCATGACATTTGTATATTTGCCTCCATGTGTCAGAATACTGTCGAGATGTGAACGTAGTATTTCCAATGACCTTATGAAATGTAACACACGTTACTAAATGATGAAGATTCTGATTCAACTGCGGCAGTCTTGAGATAAATCGGACTCAAAGGGATAATATCAATTACCAGAAACGAACTGCCATGCGACAAGGCAGCCTACTCCACGCGGATCTGAGTGCTTTGAAACATTGATTTTCACTCACACCGGGGGCTTGAGACCGAACGGTTTACACAGCCGCATCCGCGACGGTCCGTGGCACGTTTTAACACTCTTGCCACCAGGTGATATCTCACACTTCGGTTCATAAACACAATACACTGGTAATTGAGTTATTGAATCCAGCTGCAGTCGTTCGTTTTCCTGTTGCAAATGAGCACATTTAGCATCAGGGACACGATTGTTAGATTACAGCTTTCACGCCATGAATCATAGTATCGGAAGGTTGCTATGGTAACGGCAATTGTTTTTTTACATGATTGCAGAACAGTGGACAGAACGTGTATTTTGTAACGGGTAGTTAAATGTGTTGGTGTTTCTAGTGGAATGTTTTAGCGTATGAATTCAAGGGGTCATATAATCCAGGTAAAATGTTCAAAATGTACATTTCATCATTTCTGGATCGGTGTCAAATTGTTTTGGGGAAGTGTTCAAACCCAAAACTCTAGTTTTAAATAAATGTTATATTGGATAGCTGTTTACATATGTGCAGTGGCTCAGGGGTGGAGTTTCGGACTCTCGACTAACAGGACCCGTTTTTGAATCCTGTGTTGCTGTGTTAAAACCTTTCACAAGGATTGGATACTGCTCTATAAAAGAACTTACTTTTTTATATAAAATGTGTAGGTAACAGCTGATTGGGCGGCTCAGAAAATTTAAATAAAGGAGGACATATTGTTGCAATGTTATTTTCAAAGCATTGTAATTATTAGCAGGATATTTGTAGAATCATTTGTACTTTGTCCAGTTTTAGGTAGAAGCATGGCAAACTCCGAAGGTGGTTCTTTTTATGGGAGTTCACCACAATGATAAATGTCAAATGCATTCACATACAATTTGGACATTTCACAGTGACAACTTTCAGACTGCAAAGAAAACTGTTTTGGCAAAATTAAACATTTTATTCATTTATTTAGTTTTAATAAACAGGTGTTAATTTAATTAAACAGGTCCTTGGGAAGGACTGAAATTTGCCTGTTCAGAAATGTATATTTATCCATTATTCTCATGAAAACCCTGTTGCGACATGGTGAATATTTAGGTAGGGCTGAGGTTTCCTGAAAACCCCCAACTACACATTGTGGTTGTGAAAAATTTAATAGTGTTATGGTTCCAAAAAAGATCATAATATCTGAAAAATTAAATTGTATTATCCAACAACCAAAGGACTGATTATTTGAGAAATACCTTGTGATTCTCCAAAACCCTGTTCCTACAAATGGACAATGTGTTTCTGGATACTTTTGTTTAGAGATTTTAACAGAGATTTCAGAAGGTTAGACCCCTGTCATACGGCTAACAGAACAGATGAAACATCTCCTTGGTTCGTCAGTTTGTTGCCAACTGTTACAGCATTTAACCCTTCATAACGAGGTTAGCCTGAAAAACACAAGCTGCAGATGGCAAACCACGTACATCAATCATCTTTGGATCATCCGTCAAGTTACATTAGCCGATGGGATTTTGGGCCATAGTTCCTGGCCTTTATACCACTTTCCTAAGCTGTTCTGTGAGATGCTGGTGCAATATTGGCTGTCTTTTCATTCTAGTTTAAATCATTCAATCCTTTAAATCTTATCAACATGTTTTAAGAAATATTTGTTGAATCCGCACAGCGCGGATATACAAGTATAGTATAGATATGAACAAAGATTTTTAGCATTATACTTTTTCTCCTGCATTTTATAACACAGCATGTTGTGTTTATCTTGAAGAAAATTTTATTATTCAGATATAAATAATATATTAATCAACTTTTAAATTAAACTTGTGAAATATGAAAAACTGGATCAAGCGTGTTTGCTATTTCAACTTCAAAAATCATTTTTTGCATCAAAGTAGACCAGTTTTTATCCCGTCATGACCAGTCAGCTCATTCGAGTAATATTTGTATGTATTTTGTGAAGTCGTCTGAAATATTACTGACTTATTGTTAATACGACCATGTGTATGTTGTTTACATTATCAACATTCCTTGGAAATAATATATTATTTTACTATAATCCTTCACACATTACCATTATGAATAGAAAATGAAATGACACCTTAATTATTAGTAAACCTTATTATTGCCATCGAGAATGTGTGTTGACTCTATAATGCTGGCGTCCATATTGTTTATTTATTCTTCCTATTACGTAGCAAGAGTCATTTATTGATTATTCTGTCATTGAATTTAAAAATAACTCGGCTCATTCTTAAATTTATTTTCCAGTTTTCATTTGTACCTTATTTTGTGATTGATAATCACCGTGGTGTGAGACATGTATAGATGACTATAGATGCAGAAATCAGGATGCAGTCAGATTGATACCATTTGTCTATCAGGCCTGTAAAGATATGCAAAATTGGTGGCTTGAATCAGCCAGACATCTTCAAAATAGGAGCTGGACTAGTTGGCCAGTGTTCTGTCATAGTCAGCTTAAAACTGCATTTGTAGTGTTTATGATATTCACCAGGTGGCATCACTAGCGCACATCTGTGGTATTGTCAGCATTCACCAGGTGGCAGCATCTGATAGCAGCAGAATTAATCAATGCCAATTCACCAGGGTACAGATGTGTTGTGTTAACACACATGCCAGAGTTTTTTCCTGTGTGTTGTGCATTTAGTATGACAACATTACAGGTGTGTTTCAATAACATCTTGACACATCTTCACCAGCCAAGGACCTGGGGGGTTTAGGCAACATTTAAGTCAGTCCTGTGGTTTTCCACATTATAGCTGGACTTGTCAACATTGGTCAAGGTGATTTGCAGAAAATTGCCACAACTGACAGTCTTTCTCAAATTCCGTTCACTAATTAAATTCAGTTTAATGTCCTTAAAAAGGATATACTCATGATCGCATCTAAAATATGTAAAAAAAGATTGTCACAAAATACAGATGAAATGCAAAATGTAACCACACAAAAAGCAAACCTGTTGGCATCAATATCACTGATTTAACATTCTAATTGCCACAGGCACAAAACTCCTGCTGTAGTGAGCCGTTTTGCATTTTATACAACGATATCTCCTTTGAGACGGAAGAACATGAAAGTTTGTAAAGAGCGGGTGATCAGATTCAGCAGTGATGGCACGAGCTTTCTTCAAGATTGCATGGTCGATCATTTGGGACAGCATTGGTGTAGGTAAACCAATGATCTTGGCAGCAGTGTGTGAGATTTTTAGAAGCCTGGTACGGTTACCAATGGAAAGAGCAGCTAGATAGTAACACGTACTACAATATGTTATGAGAGGCTCAATCATGCTACGGTAGAGACATAGAAGAAGTTTTGGGTCAATGTTGAAAGCCGACAAACAATTCTTTAGAAATTAATTAACCTGTTTTTTGCTTGATACACTACAAACGTCAAAAGCCACATCACATCTACGTCAGACAAAATAAAATTATAACTGTATAATAATTAAAATAGACTTCACTCACTTGTAGCAGTGTGATAATCTTCACTGTCAAAGCCAGGAGCTTTAACAGAATGAATAAATCTCTACGTTGACATGATAAGTTGAACATCTTTTTTATACTCACCTTTGCAATACAGCTTGTGTATAATGTCAGTTTCGGACAATCCCGAAACATTTCTGCAATAGCAATTACAGTATATTAAATAGTCTCACTAGAACAGTCGCCCTGCTATTAAGGACGATGGTCCAATCACTGGTGACCTTATCTCTTTACTGAATGGACAACTTTCTTACTTTACAACCTGGTGCTGGCAGACAATTTAAAAATGGCAGCCAATTGTGAATTATGTTGCTTGCATAAATAATTGGATATTTCAACAATGCACAAAAATGTATGAAAAAGACTTTCATTGTATATGAAATGATTGTATGAATAACAAAAGTTATTAAAATGTCCACATTTCAGATCCTGACACAAAATTCAACATTTCAGTTGACAAAATAAAATGGCACTTTCATCATCATTATTTACTATATCAAAAAATCATTGATCCTGATGGTGACTTGAAATCATTGAGAAATTATCTCAATTGAATAAGCCAAATGCTGTGCAATTTTGGAGGTAATTTAGACGAATGTACTTCAGCATCCTTCCAAATAAACTCTGTTAACTTAATTCACGAATGTAGTGTTTTCATAAGATGGCAAATGGACATGTTTCCTTAACCTACATAAAACCTAGGTCAGCAAGTTGAACTTCATAGTTAATGTAAAACAAGGATCTTATGAAGGTAAGTGAAAGGCTTAGGAAATGTGAGTTTAGTGGTCAGCTTTGACTTCTCTGCACAGAAAGAGTTAAATAGTAAGATTTCACGATATTTGGAAATCTTGCCTTAGTACTCAACATATTTTCCACGGAGAAGAAAAATTTATTTTTTCATGATTATTTTACTTGAATTTGGTATGGTCTTTGATCCGTTTGATATCCACAAAACATTAGTGTTTGCAAGTGAAATAACTTTTTTTATTAAAAAAGGTAAGGGCAAGTTCTTATATAGCGCAGTATCCAGTCCTCAGGACCGTTCAAAGCGCTTTACACTTTACTTCCCTGACAGACCTGTTCACTCAGACACCATCTCGGCTTCTCTGGGAAGCATCCAGCCATATGCTACAATTAATGCGCGAAGGCTGCTCGTACACATATCCACCACTGTCTATTGTCAGGTATTCATTTATACAGCTGAGTGGACTGGAGCAATGTAGAGTAAAAAACTTCCCCAAGGTTTTAACACCGCAGCACAGGATTCAAACCCGGGTTCTCGTAGTCGAGAGTCCAAAGCTCTACCCTTGAGCCATTGCACCTTATTGTTGACTTGTTAAAGGTTTTACTCCTGTATATCATTACATTATAGTGCACATAATAAATTGTGTGAAGCCAAAAAACCTGAACATAATTTATATAAGACTATAAAATTGTATGAAAGTAGAAAAGGTGAACATTTTAACTAACAGGAGATTTTCCCTATCCATGAGAGTTGGGGGGTTCGATGAAAAAAGACACGCATCTTGGTAATGAATGGTAATGAACTATCGTACACTCACTGGCATGATGTGATGAACAAGTTATGGGCCTCGGGAGTTTATTTGATCAAGTAGCGGTGCGCGTGCGGTGCTGACCTGGCAGAGTGCCTGTGCAAATGGTGCCATCCGCAAATACGTCCGATATGGCACAATAATCAATACGGTTACTTGCAATAATTTGGTGGAAGTCCCACAACATAAGTTGGGCCGCATGATGAAGTTTAAGCCAAGTAATTTATTGAATCGACTCGATGTTTCTCTAGGCACTCCCAGTTCCTGATAGCTTGCCAGTCACGATGTCGGATGGAATTATTTAAGCGTGTTGCTGATTAAATTGTTATTATTTTATTTATTAACGTGTATGTACTCGTAGTTCCTGAAAAAATGCGCATGTGGCGCCAGTGGCTATCAAAACACGATCCACGTTTTTACAGTGGCTGTCTTAGAAACGCAGTAGAAGGCGCCCAATTAAATGAAATTGCTATGTGGTCATAAGAAAGAGGTTTCCTTGGTTTTATGTGTAAAGAAATCCCCCGATTAAGGTCACCTTTGGCACTGGACCGACGTAAGGCATACAGCAAGGTGATCATTGCAGCAAGACAAATTTCCAACATTACTTCTACATAAATAATATTGACACTCTCCTAGGGTGACCTACTCTTTAAGGTGGCTCCATTAGCAAGGTGACTGTAACTTGCAGTTTGATAAGAATGTTGAACCTTTGTGCATAGATAGTTCAGAGGTGTTTTTGATCAGAGGCAGACTATACAATTGAGTGAGGTGGGTGTTATGTGGACAGCACCTAAGGAAGTGGTCGCTACAGAGAGGTTGATGAAGTAGATCTACCAAGACAATTCTCGTTTTTTAAATGGCATGCTTTCATGATCAGTCGGACTAAAATTTCAAGCGTATAAATTAATAATCACCAGTTAACGTGACAGAAGGCAAAAATCCATCGCAGCATGACTGGCAGATGTAATTACTTCTGCAGCTTTGACTGATGGAATTTCTGAAATGAAAATAGACGTTTTTGCTTTCTGCCATGCAACCTGCACGCAACGCACGCATTAACATTGCATGCAGCACAGGACAACTTAATAATACTTTATTTCTTGAAAGATCTGTTCTTAGATTGACTGAACCAGTCACCCGCCTTCAACAGGCATTGAGCTCAGAATGGTCACTGCTTAAACACAATAGGTGATTTGGATAGTTTTCATCAAAATTAACAGGTTTGTTTTTAAATGTTCATGCAAAATGTTGTGTTTGTTCTAAATGTTTAACATTATTCATAATATCAGTTTTTTATTGTTGCAAAAAGCTTATGCAGTTTTTATTCAAAATAAATAATCTGAACATCTTTATGCAACAAACAACAGATTTCATGCATAATGGTTTCCATGGCAACTGGTATTACCAGGCTGCCTGTAATCTAGGCTAAATGACCTATGGCATGAACTTAATGTATACTGTGGCAAGAATAGCCCTTGCTTACTGCCCAGGTGCAAGCAATGCTGGCAGAGTGAACTGTGTTGACTGTTGACTGTAATTTCTGTAGTCGTGTTAGTAGACTCCAAGTTCTAGGTCCCGTTCCATTTTACTGATTCTAATTGTTAAAATGTTAAACTTAGACGTATTGGCATAATGATTTTTCATGTCCAGAGACCAAGATGTTATTAAATCTTCAGCTGTCTGAATCATTCCCTCATGATAGCCACTGAGGTTGAGCGTTTGTGTATTCAACTATCCTTCTCTGAGTCCCCTGGTCTACCATTGCCATCTTTGGGTCTTCCAATTCTACGCCTACATCTTGCTTCAGTCAGTAATGTATGTTGATGCTGATCCACATCGTTAGGTTATATACAAACAGTAAAAATACACAGTAAACATTAAAATAGGTGACCAAAGACTTAAAGTCTAAATACATATTGTCATTCCACATAATGTACTCGCGTTACAATCCTTGTATTGTTTGTTGTTACATACCACATTCGGACACATTAAATTGATTTAACTTAATTAAATAATAGTTGTCCAGCGACATCCAGGACAGAAACAGTGCATAGTGTAGACACTAGACACTTAGGATGTCAAAGAAATAGTGTTCAATTGAATGTAAATGCACAGTCATGGCGATGTTAGCGTGCCACATCATGGGGCTTGGCCTACTTCAGCCACTGTAATGTAGCAATGTAACTTTGGCCAGCAACAACTGTCAGCTGAAGCAATCAGAACCAACTGTTTAGTCTCCATCCTTGAATTATAAAGACTGCATGGGAGCTAAACCCAGTTAGCCCTGGGAGATGTGTATTTCCTAGATTTGGATGGAACAGTTATCCCAATTAATGATCCTGTCGGGTGCTGGGGTGATGTATCCCAAGTGTATATAGCCAGCCCAGCTTGGGAGTTACTGCTTTGATTGGTAGAAATTGTTATGTGATATGATAAGTTGCTCTCGTGTGTGTGTGTGATTCAGAAATGTAGCTAGTCGTATTGTACATATCGCGGGAAACATTTATAAAAATAACTAATAAACATTTGCTGTCTTTTACCATGATGTGACTCTGGTAGGTACAGTATGTTGCTGTTTGGAAAGTGTAAAGTACTTTGAATTGTCCCAATGACTGACACAGGCTTTATCTCTACCTTTACTGTGTCATCATCAGAAAGATATGTAGACCTCCTTCAAGCTTTGTCTCACCAATATATATATATATATATATATATATATATATATATATATATATATCATCATGCTGTCTTTCACAATGCATATATATATATATATATATACACACAGCTGTTATGTATATGTGTATATATATATATATATATATATATATATATATATATATATATATATATATATAATACGCATATCATCGATGATGATGATATATATATATATATATATATATATATATATATATATATATATATATATATATATAGACACACAGACACACACACCTATCCTTCATCAAATTCCTGAACCATTCATAGGAAGATGAGATATAATTGATTGTTTTTATCACATTCTTTTTAACATCTATAATTCTAACCTAGTTATTCAATTGGTTTTTGTCAGTTTCTGTTATTGTCACGACAATATGACATCCAAACTTCTATCGTCACATACGTGTTTCTCAATGGCTACTGTAGTTTTAAAGTGAACAAAACTGCCTTATGTTTTTGTCTTTACAAACAACATTTATGATTATGATTTCAACAAAATATACATCCATATCCACCTGATGTGTTTGGAATCCATTTGTTACTTTATGATAGACCTTGTTGCTATGCAACAAACTGCATGATGGATCAGTCAGTTAACCATGTATAAACAGGTGTTTTTCATTTTAAAAAAATCCAGTTTTGCTGAGCATGCCTGTCACAAAATTCTAATAATATTGGAGACAACCCAACAATCATTCCAGTAATTAAACCAGCAGTGCCCTTTTCACACTCCAAGAGCGAGGACCGGTTCTAAGGTAGTTCAGATGTTCAAGTCCTGTTCAGTGCATCTGAACTGACAGGTCGGCTGTTGGCCACAGACACACAGCTGAGGCTGTGTTCTCTTTATTGCCAGGTCATAACCTGCCGTGACTTACTTTGTTTTTGCTCCTGAACTCAACCATTCTAGACAGCTGTGGGGTGGTCCAACTAGTACAGCCAGGTAACAGCTGCGTGTGTGTGTGTGTGTGTGTGTGCGTGCGTGCGTGCGTGCGTGCGTGCGTGCGTGCGTGCGTGCGTGCGTGCGTGCGTGCGTGCGTGCGTGCGTGTGCACATCCATGCCAGTGCTATGTGCCCTAAGTGGCTTACCCTTTCATCATCAGACTTCCCCAGTCCACAGGCCCGTGTTTCCCATCACTATAGGTGCTTTCTCCAAGTTTCGGGAGTTGATGCTGTTGTATTACCGTGTTTTGTTCAATTCTTGCTCCAGGTATGCTCTGTGTCTGTGTGTCTGTGCGATATTTTTTCGTTGTTACCTTAGGTACAAAGTGTTGTAAACATGCCGTATTTACTCCTGGGCTTAACAAGTTGCCATCTGGAGCTTGGCTCTGGACGGCAACTTGTGAACAAGGAGTGTTCACTAAATTAATTAAATTACTTATAAAAGTGTACATAAATTAGTATTATACTTAAAATTATAAATAAAAAAAATAAAAAAATGCCACTAAAATGCTACTAATTAAAATATGTTGTCTCTAAAAATACGTAAGTAAAATAAAAATTATAAGTTGTCTCTAAAAATATGTAAGTAAAAATTTTAAGTTGTCTCTAAAAATACATAATTGTGATAAAATACATAAAATGTCCTACAATAATAACAGTTTGTTATAATAATAAATTAATTTAAATAAATATATGAATAAATTATTTAATCAGTATTGAAATAATTTATTAAAAAATTGTAAGTGTTCAACCTAGGTATAACCCCGACCTTGCCAGATAATTGTAAATTTTATTCTAGTTACTGTGGGACGAGTAACAAGTGGCAATATAGTCTAAATATGTTTATCTCTGCTGTGAGGTCATCGTTCACATGAAATGTTATGTGAATGTGTGTATTATATGAGTGTTCTGCATTAACATATATCATGGTATTAATTTAATGTAATGTTTAAAGTATACTTAAAATGTACCATCTTCGCGTAATATTTGTATGTAGATTTCAACATTTATATGATTTTATTTTTTAATATTATTTGTAGATCACGTTTGTGTGTTGATGATGCAGTTGCATTTTATGAAGCCTATCATGGGTCTGAATAAACTGGAATTGTGTTGTATTGAGTAAGCTTGGCCCACCTTAAAATTGGTGAGTTCTTACATCGCATCGCCCAGGCTTGGGGGCTGCTAAAGTGCATGAAGCCTATATATGCTGTCTGTATAGTAAGGTACTCATTCATAGCTCAGTGAACTAGAGCAATGTGGGGTGAACAAACATGGCCTCGGGTAAAATAAGTTGACCAGTGTGTCCTGTGTACAGTCTAATGACGTTGATAGCACCATTTTGTCCGTGTTTTAAAAGTCTTGTATCAGAGTATTTTAACTGTTTCGTTTATCTGTTGGTTTGAGAACATCTGAGTGAGTCAGAAAAACAAGAATAATTTGCAGAGCATTGTCAACATCAGTAGTAAAAATACCTAGTTCAGTTTGAAACAATCCACTCTCGCTGCTCTGTATGAAAAGCCACTAAAATCATTAATGACAACACACGTATTCTACATAACGAGTATGTCCTTATCTGCCCTCGTCCAGAAGGTTCAGAACTGTCATATCCAAAACAAATAGCAAACATGGATCATTCATTCCAATGTCTGTGCGACTTTTCAACAACAAGCTCTGACGTTTCCGTGAGAGATACATCGTTCAGTATGTGTATATGTTATATTTTGATTTTATTTGTGAAAAGACAACCACAGTCGTGACTATAATTACAATTATATTATAGATTAGTTTTTTATTTTATCATGATTAAAGTTTACATACTGTTTTAATAATGAATTTATCTGTATTTTTATACTTTTTTACTCTTCTAATTTTATTATTATTTTTGACATATCCTGCAACGAATTTCCCGGTGCGGAACAATAAAGTTTCATTGTATTGTTTAACCACTTTGCCCTGCGTCTGTGGCAGTGGGCGGACATGAGGTGAGATACGGTAATACCTGCTGCTTGAGATAGTTGGCCAGTTCCACCGTGGGTGTGGCACATGTCCACAAGCAGTGTACCACTCCATCACTGCTGCTGGACCTGCTTCATATCCAGGGCACACCTGTGGGCAGTGAATACTTCCATGGCGTTTGATCTGCTCACCAACAGCGAAACCTGCATCGTGTGAATTACTTGTGCACCAGAGTGGCGAATGCTAATTATGCGCGATTGTTATTTAATAAATAATGCACTAACCAGCAACAAATTTGATCAGGGGAATTTTTGTCGATGCCGGCACCGTTCGTGTTAGGAAGGTGCGTATTGATTTTTAATAAAGCAATCATCCGTGCCGCAGCACTTATACCGGCGAAGCGCGATAAGATGTTAGAACCGACGCCATCTGGTGCTGGGTGACATTTCGACAGTGCGAACTACAGGAGAGGTCAGTTTATCATTATTCAGAGGCATCTCCCATTTACAGCCGAGATGGCTGTCTTAGTCGTGAACGACGTGTGGAACAGGGAGCATTAATTTGGCAACACGGGGAGAAGCAAGTGTAGTCATTATTCATCCCGGAAAGGGGTCTGCACCGTGCGGTGCTACACACGTCACCGGCAGCCGGCATCCAATGCACTGCGCCGCATGGACTGCATACTAACTAGACAGAGAGAGGGAGCACCGGTGGCGCAGCTCCCAGCGGTGCTGAAATAGGCATCACATATGTAAGTAAGACTGACGACGGCGCAGGTTTAGATTGCTGCAGTTAGCCACGGATGTCTTGATGAATGTTCAGCTGTCGTCCGTCGCCACTTCCCACGCCACTGCTCACAGTGGCACAGTGGCACACTGCCACCCAGGTCTCATGTCGATACAGTTTGATTGACACACGTCAAATTATGATGTATCATTAAAAGACATCAGTGGAAGTCAGTTGAGTGATTAACACCTATCACGTTGGATTTTTGTAACAACAGAAGCAGCGTTCTCCTACTGATCCTGCACAGGTGTTCGCATTGTCGTCTGTGTCATTATTGCTAGTGACATTGACACTGGTGACGTTCGTGTCACGAGTAGAATTTCTTCATCTGCGGCGTCGAGGCAGCAGTCATACTGACATTGGCGCAGTGACAGATTGTATTTCACGATGGCTGTCATGTTCGCGTTATCACGGCATTTGTCCCGACATTTCTCGAAAACATTCAACATGTTCCAGAGCAGGGGGGCATTCTCAAAGAAAGGTACGTCACAATACTAGACGAATTACAAAACAATTTCTCTTGCCAATCGCCAATTAGTCGATTTTGCATTCATTGTCATTACTGATCAGACTCGGGCTTAGACTCATTTATTTTGACCAAATCAATGTATAACACAGTGAACATATGTAATTTTTATAAGTGAAAACAATTAATGGTCAGTGATACTCCCACTAAGACACTGAATATGTCACTAATATGAGAGCCACCTCTGTAATATTAAACAAAACATGTGAACATACTATGTTTACAATTAATAATACAAATAATAGCAATAATAAAACATTATGTCTACACTAGTATACTCACACTTACACATAGGCATGCAACATATATAGATGCACGCACGCACGCACGAGCACACGCACAGTGTATATATATATATATATATATATATGCATATTTTTATACACTACACATTCGCCAGCTTGTAACGTGCAGCAACTGTTCAGGTTATGAATGTTGCTACAAACATTTTCTCCTAGTTAGTTGTAATACAGAGTTGGCTAATTACTATCTTGTGCATTTCGAGCAGTCTGCTTCAAGACTGTGCACACCACTGATATGCCATAGAATGCACCGGTATGAAATCTTTCCTGCTTTAGAGATAGGCAGATGTCCCATGAAACTGAGCAGTTGTGTAAATTGAATCAAATTAAAGATACTCACTATTAAATTAGTAACCATGCTCATTCAACTCAACAACCATTCTATTTGCTTAGTCTCGGCTTTTTCAGATATTCCCAGAACCCTTAAATCATCTGTTCCCTGTTAGCCCCCTGCAGGAACCTTAAATCATCTGTTCCCTGTTAGCCCCCTGCAGGAACCTTAAATCATCTGTTCCCTGTTAGCCCCCTGCAGGAACCTTAAATCATCTGTTCCCTGTTAGCCCCCTGCAGGAACCTTAAATCATCTGTTCCCTGTTAGCCCCCTGCAGGAACCTTAAATCATCTGTTCCCTGTTAGCCCCCTGCAGGAACCTTAAATCATCCAATTCCCAACATCTTGTTCATTCCTGAAACTAAGCTCAATATTGGCAAGCCTGATTTCTTTTTAGCTGTCCTAAAAGTCTAGGATGAACTCCCTGTCACTGTAAATATAATCTAAAAACCATAGATGCATTTTGCAAAAAGGCAAGGCATATTTTAGTGAACGGGTTTTGACATATTTATTTAAAATTACATTTCTACTCTAAACCTTAAAGATGGTCCATAAATGCTCTAAAGATGACTTTTGCCTATTTGTAGCATAGATATGCCTAATGATTATTATAAAAATTATGTTGAAAGTGTTAACACTGGATTTATATAGGATATAATTTTTTGGTGAACATGTAGATGTAAACATACTATATATATATATATATATATATATATATATATATATATATATATATATATATATATATATATATATATATATCATATATATATATATATATTATATATATATATATATATATATATATATATATTATATATATATATATATATATATATATATATATATATATATATATATATATATATATATACATACAAGTTGAGACGTGTTTATGACCTGAAGTAAATTACAAACACGTTTGACACAGTCATATACCCCCATATTTTCAAGGCATAACTGACAATATTTATCATTTCTGAACACTTTGCACCATAATATTTTTACCCAGTGATACTTGTACCCATCCACTTTTTAACTGCTAAGGGTTAGGCATTTTATCAAATACCACAATTACTGCATTTTAATGTGTGTACATTATGCGTGTAATGCTATAAATAATGATTATGATCAAAAGCACAATGTTTCGAATGTTATCTATGAAATATTACGTTGTTTGATTTTTGGGTCTGACGGACATCTCTGAGTCTGTGTCAATGCTGTGGAACTGGTATGTGAAATGAAAGTGGCGGTCTGACACCTTGAGAGCAATAGAATATAAATGACCCGCGGTCAGCACATTTGTGAGGTCACTTGCTGCTAATCTGCAGCCTCTCCAATGAGTCCTGTAATGAAATTGGTTGCCAGGCAACCACATAATTACAGAAGGTGGGATGTTAGCATGATGACCTGAAAGTGATGAATGTCGGGGGGGGGATTCAGTGGGGAGTATCTTCAGATCGGGGATGTGGGAGTTGTTGGAAGCAAGGAAAATTGCGGGAAATAATGAAGCAGCACGAAGAGGCAGGGCTATGGTGAAGTTGGGTTTGGGAAGGTCATGTAGAGTTGAATTGAAGTGGGCCTTGGTGCAGCTAGGATATGTTGGTGATTGTTAAATATCATGAGGGCAGTAGTTCAGTAGAAATCAACAGGTGGCCGGTGAGTGACCAAACAAATGTTACTAAATTAATCTGTGAGTAACTCTAGTTACCAGATGATACCCCTCCCCTGCCAGACAAGTTTAACATTGCTGGCAAATGGGTTTAGTTGTAGTGCTGATGGACAGATATCTGTATAATTAATTAATTTATGCAAAATTATTTCATTGTACAAACATGATCTTATAGAAATTATGGGATAATTTTTGACGACAAACACCTTATTTGACACATAGACACAGGAAAGCTCACTTCACGAACAATGTGACAGTGACATCTGGAGGGAGAATGTGGCTCTGTAAATACGACCGTGTCTGATTTCCGCAGAATGCGGAAAACAGCGAACTTGATTGCAGTAGAATTAAATTTCAGTCACGAACACCTGCCTGTGCTATTACACCGACCTCGTGTGCATGGGCCTTTACTGTAGACGCCTCTAGAGGGCTGTCGAAATTGTCTCTGTGGTGCTAAACAGTGGCATCCACGCCACGGAGGCAGTAAACAATTAGCAGGAATTGGTCAACAATCCTATCACATGTTATGTGAAATGTGATTTGTCTCGTAGAGGTCAGTGGGTATTGAGACTGCTGGTTTGCAACTAATGCTGTTGGGAGCCAGCAGTGATTGCTGAGCTCTGTGATTGCTGTAGCCGTATGGCTAAACAGGTGTGGCAGTTTCGCCATCTGCCTTTGTATGGCTAATTTCTTTCCAGATACAGCCGACACTAATTACGAACCTAGAAAACGTACAATCAGTAGTCTGAGTTGCATTTAATTAGGCAACGCCCCCTGTTTTGTTTTAATTAACATGTTGTTAATTATTCTACTCGATCAGGTGTGGATATGATTTTCTGTAATCAAACACATTTGTTTAACAGGAAATGTGTTCTGAGTATATTTAATTGCAAAGTATACTTCATAGTTGAAAGAGTTGTGATAGGTGAAAATGGTTAGGTATATTGCAATAAATAAAATCATGTGAGCATAAATATGCTTGTGTCAGATATGGATGGTGATGTTGAACTGTGTTGATAACAGATGATATCTCTACATCAACGTGTTCAATCCAAGCTCTTGTATCAGATCAACATCACATCCCAAAGTCTGACCAACGTCCATAACTAACCGTAATTGCCTGAAGCTGAACCCGCCCAACCAATTTAGCCCCCACAAATGTGAGCTTGCTGATATTGTGAGGTTTATTACCTACCTTGGCGAGTCTAGACTAGGAAACTGTAGATATCCATCAGAGAAGTTTATAATATCCTTCCTTCCTAATATGTGCATGTAGATGGTTTTATGAGAGGAGTAGACATTAGAAAGAGCTGCGTTTTGAGTAATCTCACCACTTGCTTTATATTGCTTTCCGTGAACAACGCAACTCCAGGCCTGTCCTGCTTCAAGGGATATTGGGTGCATTGTGGGATATCACAAGGAATCTGTTGCAGTTTACGCAATTTTCTGAAATTACATGAATTTTGTCTTGAGCTGTTAACAAGAACCATCCTCTCATGTCATTGGGCTAATTACTACTTATCCCGTGAGAGGTAAATAATAATAATTTTTATTTTATTTTATATTTGTATATCCGGAAAAACATTCCGCTCAGAGGCGCATAAAATACATTGTAACACATGTATACATATTTAAAATATTCATAATCAGCTTAAACTTGCACATAAAGACAAAATGTTAAATGATAATAAATATATAATTAAATAAAGCTTCTAAAAGTCATATATATATATATATATATATATATATATATATATATATATATATATATATATAGTTCATCAGCTAAACTTATCAGCAATAAACAGATAAAATAATAAATAAATAATAAAATATATTAATAACTTAATAATAAAGTAAGTAAAAAAGAATTGCAAAACTATAATTACAGTTAACATAAATTCATGCAGCCTTAAGTCAGATGTGTTTTTAAGTTGGTCTTAAAAAGTTCAAGTGAGTCTATTAGGCTCAGACTGTCCAGTAGATTGTTCCGATGTTACACGGGTCTATATATATATATATATATATATATATACTATCTAAAAAGTCCGTCCTTCCATCCATCTGCCCGTATCCCATCTCTCCCTATCTACCTCCTTTCCTACCTCCCTCCGGCTCCTTCCCCTCTCTCCCTATATATATAATCCAAGACTCCCTTTTGTTGTCTGTTAAAGCCATCATGAGACAGATTAAATTAAAGTCATTTTGTGGTGTGCAGCGTTTACTTTGCGAGATCCATTCAGTAGCTTCATTGCCATCAACGTAATCACTTTGGGACGTACTTTTGAGTTTGCCGTCACATTAAGTGCACTTGTTACACGGCCTAACACGATTGTCTGGGTCAACCGCGGTCATCTCTATGGTCATCTCAACCTGTCTCACAACCTCACCCACTGACAACTGAAATCTAAAGCATGATGCCTCTACGGCACGATGCTTTGGAGACACAGTTTGTTGTTGTACTAAACGACTCAGCATTCTGGTCTTAAAACCGATCACCCATTCTTTGCCTGGCAAGATCATAACAGCTCCGTCGATGTTGATTTAGCATTAGCAGAAGAGAAATAATGAATATCAAGTATACGTATTTTCGTCGTTCCAATCTGTGGAAGTGTTTGTTCTAGACACGATGTCGCTCGCAATTGGCATTTCCAATGATCTTGTATAAATCAGGGTTGATCTGCTTTATTTGCAGTGGACAGAAATACTGCTTAATGACTTCCAGTAGCTGAAGGCGCTCGTAATAAATATCAATTGCCGAGGTAATCAACGGGTCATAATTCACATTGGCTGCTTCTGATGCAAGTGAAATGTTTTAGTGCTTCCTACTTACTTGTTGACAGTTATGTGTAGTATTAAATGTTTACGTATGTCAGAATAGTGTTTATACTGTTTATATGTCTTAACATAATTTATATATCTTAACATAATTTATTATATATTATTTTATTCCACATTTTACATTTTATGATTATGATCGATCATATCAACAACTATTATTTATCTATGTTTTAAAGAACAGATCTATTGTATACGATTGCTCTTATTTATTTATTTACTTATTTTAATGAATCCAAAATAGTAGTATATTTTATCATAATTGTTTGGTGCATGTGAGTGTATGACGATCCAACATTACAATGCATTCCAATGTTTTATTGTAACTACTGTGAAAACACATGGCAATAAAGCTGATCTTATCTTATCTTATCTACGTTTCCTGCCATTGTTGGTTCCACAGTACTCTGCCAACAGTAAGAAATTATTATTTAACAGCTGAAAACATCGGCCTGTCTGTAACTAATATTATGACGTTGTAAAGAAATTCATCATTAAACAGAATCACGTAAATTTAAGGAGTTTTCTCAAAATGCGAAAGCTACCACCACAATGTTGTCACGGACATTATATCTGTGACACACCAATAAAAGTATTCCAAAGGCGCACTCTAGTGTTGACAGGTTTAAATATACACCTGGTTAATGAGCAAAAATTTGTCTTAAAGAGCAAAGTCAGGCCATTGAGCCGAGGAAAAGGTTAGTGAAATGTCAATCGAATATTTTTTAAACATCCGCACTCGATACCAATTAGGAGTTCATTTCACCAGAAAAGTGGTAAACGATATCTATTAAGAATAGCATTTCTGCTGATCTTTGGCAGTCAGCTTTTTCAGTTCCACGGAAGTGTCCTTTTGAAGTTCTACCCGATCATCTTCATAATGAAGCCATGCAAAACTGTTTCCAACATTGCCATCTTTGAATTTCTTATTAGCTGCATTTGTTTCATCATGAATCACATGTGAGTGCCAATAATCAAATACAGCTTGCTCGTGTTGTCAGCACAGCTAGCAAGTTGATTGGTAACAAACAGAAACACCTGTCCAGTATATACAATGCTGCACTGAAAAGGAAGGCCAGACCAATTTTATACGATCCTACCCATCCTCTGAATGACACTTTTCAGAAACTTCCGTCAGGGAGACGTCTAAAAGTTCCACTAGCTAAAAAGAACCTATTCAAGAAATTTGGTAAACCCTCTGTCAGTTTGATTTTGAATCCTAAATTTTAATGTGCTGTATACTTCTTTTGTTCTGATGTATATATTTATTTACCAATTTTAATAAATATTATTAATGTTATCACATTGTGACTTATCAAAGAACCTTTTAAGGAATACTACATGCTTATTTATTTATATATTATTTAGAGTACTTATTTATATACTTATTTTATTTACTTTACCAATTTTAGTCCTGATTAGTATTATTACAATTTATTGTGTCTTATTAGCCGTATATAATCATGGATGAACCAATTTTATTGCTGTTATTTACTGTGTAACTGAAGAACAATTTCCATTTTTAATATGATGTTTTAAATGGACAGTAAAGTCTTTTGAATCTTTGAGTCTTAAAATCTTGTGGTTCCCCCAGTTCTGCCATCAGTGAAAGTTGATTGCATGGGACATCATTGCATGATACACAGCCATGACTTTACAATAAATAGAAAGAGCTCGTCGAGGTACCAAACTGTCTGGTCAATAAATGTGTGAGAGACCTTTTTTATTCTCGTTTATTGTGTTTGCTTTGTACAGACAGTGTCTTCCTGAGGGGCCTGTCTCTGTCAGCTGAACTGAACACAGTAGCTCAAGACAAGTGCACACACCGCGCGTCATTGGGACCTTGTTTAGTAGGACTGTTGTGCACAAAAACAATGTTATTTCCAGAGGATCAGAGGAGTACATTTGTTTAGCTACGACAGATTCGCAGATGAGGCAGTTATGTTGTATTTATTGGTGCAATTTACTTCACATATATCTGCCCTACTACAGTAATATTGCCAGGGAATAGGAGGTATAGAAGCATTTACATTTGTTTACGACTATGACATTGCATTGGATCTGCAGTCGATGTCAATCAGGCAATCTACAACTAAAAAACCTTGTTCGCGTGAGTTGACTTACACAGGTTAGTGTCTAGTTAGCTACGTGTTTGATTGTGTAGTTTTTTGTAATTAACTAACACATTGTGAGGTATCTTTGTTGCAACAATATTGACTCATTCTTCGTAGCATAGAAAGGTTTGTTTGATAACAAATATGAAGAGTGTATAATCTAGTGAAGAAATCACATAATTTATGTTCAAAACAGAAACATGATGATCAACATAATTTCGTATTAATATTAACTTTGATGCCTGCTCAGCCATCAGTGAAAGGTGTGATATGTGAACTGTGTATTGATTATACACAGAGATCAATATATTGATACAGTCCTTAATACCATACGATGCCTAGCATATCCCTAAGTTGCCCACTGCACTACTAGTGAAATCGTTTTTCACTTTGTGCTAAGCCCACTAATGACTCCATGATTGGATTACCTACGCCTGTTGCACAGAAAGATCCGCGGCCAGTGTGACAACCACCGTAATCCCAGCATTCCTTTGGAATTCGTCGCAACAAAATTGAAGTCTTCGTTACCACCGATTGATACATTTCAGCCAGAGAACTCCGGTTAATTCGGACAACGCTGCCAATTTTGGCGTTCCATGGAAATACCGAATGGCTTAGCCGTTATTTAGCGTCGAAATGGATTCCTGGCGAATGAATTGCAAATGTTCATGATGTAGAGCTATTTAGCACCAAAGTAGGTGTTAACATGGGGGTGATCAATAGACAGAGTAATGAATATGTATGATCTAATTACACACCCACAGGCATTCGACGGAGCCACATCCGCCAAACGGTGGCGAAAATCGACCAAGGGAATTGATAAATGACGTGTAATTGTGTTTAGCTCTCGTGGCGGAAGGGTAAGGGGACAAAACATTTGTTTTAACTCCTCGTTTAGCAAGCTTCAGTCGTCCCTACTTTAACCCTTGAGAGCCTGAACTCCCAGACGCCTGCCCAAGTGTGTGAAAATTTTGTTTTGCTTTCAAAATGTGTGTACCGGGGTGGATGTTGTTGTCAGGATATTTACGTAACTCATGTCACTGGAGTCTTTAGTACATCCGCTGTGCATTAGGGTACTATCCATATGAAAGATATGTTCTTATATAGCGCAGTATCCACACCTCAGAATTGCTGACAGCTCATTACACTTAAATCACAGGCAGATCTGGTCAATACCCCAGCTCAACTTCTCTGGGAAACATCCAGCCATATTGTAATTAATGCGTGGAGACTATTTGTACACAAATATCCACCACTGTCTATAGCCAGGTATCTGTTCATACAGCTGAGTGAACCGGAGCAATGCAGATTTATGAAACTAGTCCAAGGTTGGACACGGCAGCACCGTGAGGGTCTGAACCCTGGTTCTCTGATTCGACACTATAAAGCTACAGCCACCAGAATGTCAATCCACCAGACTGTCAGTCTGTCTGTAGCTGTTAGACCACCAGACTGTCATTCCCCAGACTGTCCGTCCACAGAACTGGAGTTTCAATCCACTTGTGACTGGGTAGAAATCAGATAATTTAGTTCACCACACATTGCCTGTGTGTTTCAGAAAAGATGCCGACATCTGTTGGTCCGTTCCACCAGGTGTCTGAGGCGGGAGGTGATAGTTATCAGATTTGATCTTACTAAGTCTCCTGTCAGTCCCTGGGTTTTCTCTCCATGTTTTACAAAATGTTTATTTTGTTAATTGTATATTTTCACTTGTAGTGTATAATTATATTAATTATAAAACTACAAAAGACGAATTTTAACTTGTCAGTTTGTAACATTCTCAAAAGCATATGTCACAAGAATGAACAGTGCTGGAAACGAAACAAATTTTCCCAGGCTCTGTATGTGAGAAACCTGGTTGAACCCAACTCTGCCTATGTACCAAAACTGCAGCCAAAAATCACTAGCTTTTTTTCCGGATACCTAAGTGACCCTGGGAATGCAGCCAATGGACTGTTGGGCTTGAATGACCCTCATGGCTGATTTATGGCGAGGTATTTACACGTCAAGGTGGATTAGGGCATGGCAGGGAAGACAGCTTCAGCCTGCTGATGTACAGGTGTGTAGAGCTCTGTAACAGGTGCGTGGTGGCTAACTTGTCACTCCTGAGGACTGTATTATTATTATGAGCTTATTGGTGTTTTGATTTTCTATAATATGTATCTCGATCAGGGCTTTATGCAGGATCAAATTTGTGCCCGTCACACTATTTTTGTGGACACAATTGGATGCCATCTGTTAATCCAGTTTACAAACTTTACATGTGTTTTGGGGACCTGAAATGGACTATAAACACATGTGATACCATTTAGACTCATTTCTTAGGCATAATTGACAATATCTATGATTTTGTTCTCTTTTTTACCGTTCCATCCATATTTCTACTCGTCCAAAACAGGTTTTACCCGTCTAAATGAAGGGTGTGCGCGTCTCTGTATAAAGCTATGATCTTGATCCTTATCAGTAATCTGGTAGCTGAAAGCCTTCTAGGTCACATGTCTGTCACATACTTTGGCAATCATGGCCCACAAATCACGTGGTCATTGGATGTTTGTAGCAGTTTGTTGCACTTATTCCACGTACACCACATTGACAGACTATCGAGTAATTTTATTCTCTGGTGTCATCTGGATCTGTCCTGGTGTTAAGTATATATTCTAACTTGTTCTTTCTCATCATATGGCCTATATTGTCTCAATCTAATATTGTTAATCATCAGTCTTTTATTTGGCTGTCCTAATGATTATTACTGTCACTTTAGAGTACTTTCTGTTTAATCTAGGGTACTATATCTGTTTAGTCTAGGGTACTTAATCTGTTTAGTCTAGGGTACTTTCTGTTTAGTCTAGGGTACTTTCTGTTTAGTCCAGGGTACTTTCTGTTTAGTCTAGGGTACTTTCTGTTTAGTCTAGGGTACTTTCTGTTTAGTCTAGGGTACTTTCTGTTTAGTCTAGGGTACTTTCTGTTTAGTCTAGGGTACTTTCTGTATTCTTCTTAAGTGCCGCAGTTTCGTGGCTTTGACGTTTGTGATGTTGTGAATGCTTTAGTTATTGCCCAGGATTTATAACCATACAGCAGTATCAGACTTGTATGTTACATTGCAGTGCACACTTTCTCACTCACATGAGATGATTTTGCGTGATAAAATGCTTTCTCATGTGATGAGCAAAAACAGCTATGTTTAGGCCGTTAAGAATTGTCTTTTTTATGTAATGATCATCTGTGTCACCTGTTAGATTAAAGCTTTGTGACCCTTACCATGATGCACTTTATAGATGCCCTCTAAATGTGAGTGATAGGGTTAATATGCTTATGATGGCCCATGGAGAGATGGGTAATGGATGGGATGGGCATGGCATTTGGGCTAGGGATATGAGGCATGGCTGGATGATGGATGGTCGGATCGGGACGGGATGGGACGGGAATCGGGATGAGACAGTGTCTAACTCTCGGGAGACTGAGACACAAGACTCACATTGAAACACACTCATCTCTCAGCCTCTCAACACCGCATCCTCCTCCATCTCTTCCTCTTCTTCCTCAAGACATTGTCTCCCACAGTATCTGCTCCTAGCTTCCTTGACTTACTTCCCTGACTCCCCCTTTTACTCCCTCCCCAGTCTCTCCCCATCCCTGATTCTATGAATTCTCAAACTTTCATCCTTCCTTTAATTTCTCCCTTTCCAGCCCTGAAACCTTTCCCTGACTTCCATTTTGCTCATTTGCCAAACTCTCTTCCATCCCTGACTCACTTCCATCTCTCTCTCTCTGTCTCTGTCTGTCTCTGTCTCTCTCTGTCTCTGTCTCTCTCTGTCTCTGTCTCTGTCTCTGTCTCTGTCTCTGTCTCTGTCTCTGTCTCTGTCTCTGTCTCTGTCTCTGTCTCTGTCTCTGTCTCTGTCTCTGTCTCTGTCTCTGTCTCTGTCTCTGTCTCTGTCTCTCTCTGTCTCTGTCTCTGTCTCTGTCTCTGTCTCTGTCTCTGTCTCTGCTCTCTTCTCTCTCTCTCTCTCTCTCTCTCTCTCTCTCTCTCTCTCTCTCTCTCTCTCTCTCTCTCTCTCTCTCTCTCTCTCTCTCTCTCTCTCTCTCTCTCTCTCTCTCTCTCTCTCTCTCTCTCTCTCTCTCTCTCTCTCTCTCTCTCTCTCTCTCTCTCTCTCTCTCTCTCTCTCTCTCTCTCTCTCTCTCTCTCTCTCTCTCTCTCTCTCTCTCTCTCTCTCTCTCTCTCTCTCTCTCTCTCTCTCTCTCTCTCTCTCTCTCTCTCTCTCTCTCTCTCTCTCTCTCTCTCTCTCTCTCTCTCTCTCTCTCTCTCTCTCTCTCTCTCTCTCTCTCTCTCCTCTCTCTCTCTCTCTCTCTCTCTCTCTCTCTCTCTCTCTCTCTCTCTCTCTCTCTCTCTCTCTCTCTCTCTCTCTCTCTCTCTCTCTCTCTCTCTCTCTCTCTCTCTCTCTCTCTCTCTCTCTCTCTCTCTCTCTCTCTCTCTCTTCTCTCTCTCTCTCTCTCTCTCTCTCTCTCTCTCTCTCTCTCTCTCTCTCTCTCTCTCTCTCTCTCTCTCTCTGACCTTCTTTTACACTCTCCCTTCCCAGACTGTCCTTCCCTTCCCTCTGACCCTCAGTCCCCTCCCTCACGCTTTCCCTTCCCTGGGTTTCTCCTACTATGTCACTCACTCATGTTTCCTACTTCAAATCCCCTTCCTCCGACCGTCATTTTAGCTCCCATTTCCTTCCCATTTTATCCAAGATTCAGGCCAAGTGTATGTACTCATGTGCATTATTTCAACACTTGTTTGCATAAACTTGCATTTTATTTTCTTATTGACAAGTTTCAGATCTTTTCATAAACATGTACTTAGATATTTATAATGAGAAGAGTTTGTGCTTGGCACCTTTCAGTGTAGACTAGACTTAAGAAATTATATCGAATTTAAAAAAGCAGACTGCGTTTTTAGCTTATTAGGATGTTACTGTCGTAGAGCGCAATGGCTCAGGGGTAGACCTTCAGATTCTCGACTAAGAGAACCCGGGTTTGAATCCTGTGCTGCGGTGTTAATATCTTGGGCAAGTTTTTTTACTCATTGCTCCAGTTTACTCAGCTGTATAAATGAGTACCTGGCTATAGACAGTGGTGACTATGTGTACGAGCAGCCTTTCGCACATTAATTGTAGCATGTGGCTGGATGCTTCCCAGAGAAGTTGAGATGGTGTCTGATTGAACAGGTCTGCCAGGGAAGTAAAGTGTAAAGTGCTTTGAGCAGTCCCAAGGGTTGGATACTGAACTATATAAAAACTTACCTTTATTTGTTACTGTAGCGGTCACCTGGCCAGTGCATTCAGTTGGCTGGTGGACATGCAGCCATACAATGTAAACTGACCAAAAGCATTGTTATGCAATCTCCTTTGGATACCATTAGCATGTCCGTTTCCTTCCTATAGACCAAGCACGGTTCATAGCCTTCACTACCCCATGTGCATTACCATGACAACATATGTAAGTCAACCGCAGTTGTTTGATGCCTCCCGGGAAGTGGTCCTATTGATCGCCATCTGCCAGTCGTATCCCATGTCTGTTCGAATTATGAATATTTCATCTCGCTTTTGTTCAGTCTCCGTACCATTTGGTTCATCTCTGTACATCCCCTGCCTCCATGCCAATTGTGTAACACGCTTTTGTCTATGAGAGTGGAAGACCGAGGCATTGATTAGCCTCCACTTCAGGCGTGAAGTTTCCACTCAAGCAGTTGTCACTTCTCTGGTGAATGCCGTCGTTTTTTCATTGGTTAATTGCCGTGGATACCAATGTATAAAATGTGTGAGTACTGTCGGGTTTCAGTTGTGGTAGTCTATTCTTGGGGTGTTTGGTGGATACATTTTCAGCCACACCAGTGTTGAGTCAAGCAATGGACTGTGTTGGTTTTGTTGAATCGGTTTAGCGTGTGATATATTTTCCGCCATAGTGGTGTTGAGTTTAACACTGGTGTGTTAATATTTTTGTATTGTGTTAAGAGGTGTTGTTGTTGTAGTGTTCGATATTTCCTGTCATGCTAGTGTCTAGTCCAACACTGCTGTGTTAACACAGTTGTACATGTGTAACACTGCAGTTTTAGGCCTACACCTGGTGTACAAGAACACCTGGCCTGCGTACATACATACGATCGGAATTGCATACTATAAGTAACACTATCATTGAATTACAAAATACATACACTTAAGCCAATTCAAAGAATTGACATTCACCATTACAGATCTTGTTACATGCCAAATTGTAATTACTTTGAAGTGTTATCCAACAGTTAACAATTTCAGACTTTTGATTTCACCCATTATTAACTAAGATAACATGTTTCTACAAGTGACCTATAACATTGTTGTTAATATTAACAGGCAGATACGTTCAATTTTGGTGGAATTAATCCAGAAAATCAGGAATGAAAAAATATCTACTTACAGAGGATATTGAAGTCTATTTATCACGTGTCAGTGTGAATGATAACTTGCACTGTCGCAAGGACAACAATGTCTTATTAATAGTGATAATAACTATCCACAACTATCATTGCATCATTTGGCAATTACATGAGGGATCTTGCTTATAACGTCACATGAAAATAGTGTCTGTAAGCAAGCCTTTTAAATTTAACTTTGTAAAATTTACAAATCCAACAAAAACCAGATTTTTAAGTTTGATTTGTGGTAGGCAATGAAAGTATTGTTTTAGTTTATCAACCAAACATGAAGGGTTATTGTACTGTTGCAGGAATTATCATTAAGTTTAAACTTCAAATCCCACTAACGACACCAGAAACTTTGATACTTTTGTGTTACTACTTTTGTGACACCGCTGTGGTAGTTATGCCATTTATAATACACACAGCATCGCAGCTGCAATACAGCTGACACAATAGCAAAACTATCGGCAATAGCAAATGTTGTAATTTTGTGTGTGTCAGTAGTAAACTGTTTATGTTTCAACCTGCAATGGACACTGCGATAAATTTGTCACATTTCATATTGCAATGATCGTCTAGTGTTTCAGTTCACAGTCATCTTCTGTAAATCTGTTGTTGTGTTTCAATCTTCAATAGTTACCCTTATAAACTCATCAAGTGTCAAGCCGCAATGGGCGCCCCTAAAAATGTTATAGTTTTGTTTCTGTCCGCGATGACCACCACTATACATTGTGTATCTCAATCCGCGATAGTCACACCAGTGGATTTGGCGTGTGTCTGACCTTGACCTTGACCTTTCAGACCATGACCTTGATGACATTGACATGGAGGCGGTGCGCTACAAGCCCCCAGGTCTCCAGCAGTTGTGCTGCTCTACAAAGTTCACTCGCAATGAACTACGCATTATGTACCGAGGCTTCAAACAGGTGAGGTTGTCGTCAGTTTTCGCACTGATTTTTTAAGTTCACGATAAATACAGAAGTTGTCATGTTGTGCGCTGGTCTAAGTCCCTCCACTGACAATATGATGTGTGAGACTTGAGATTTTGAGCAGGATTAAATAGACGTGTAATTGTAGCACACAGGTATTCACACCACACACATACACCGCACCGCACCGCACCGCACCGCACCGCACACAAACACGTACAGTTCCGTACTCACAGTGCACACAGACAGCATGTACGTACAACACTGCTGACACACCTTATGTGCATATGTACACACAAAGGCACAAACACACACAATCACACACATATTCATACGCATGCAATGATACAGTCACATACATCCCACACTCACATACACATATGCAGGCATGGACACACGCACACACACGCACATGCACACACACACTCACATGCACTCTCACATACACAAACATACATGCATTCTCACATACCCACATACACACATATGCATACACATACACTCACATACACTCACATGTACTCACACACACACACACGCACACACACACGCACACACACACAATGCAAATACACACTCACATGCACACGCACACACACATGCACACACACACGCACGCACACACACACTATCACACATATACACACATATATGTTCATACACGGGCGCACGCACGCACGCACGAACACCCAGACACACACCCTACAGTTTCAGCAGACACATTTATCGTATGTTTACTCTGACATGCCAAAGCCAGAAGTCATTGCCAGGTTGTTATTGCAGAACCAGTCACTTTGACACGTGATAATTGATGTTGTCAAAACTATGCAATCTGTAGTCTGACAAGTAAACATCCTGGCTTTGACATGAATCCTTTAGATCTGTTCGTTGCACTACATTCCTTGCTCCCAGAATGTGGGCGGAACGACTTTACTACAACAGGCATTAAATGCCAAATGTGGCAGTACATCATTTGTGCATTTATGGTAGTTGTAAATAAATAATTGCATAAACGACTACCAGTAGTAGAAATGTCAGGTGTAGTCAACAGGGGCGGAGTTATGTAGCATGCCAATTTTATTTTAATTTATTAACATTTCAAGTTTTTTACCAGTAAATAATTGTGTGTGTTTGTGTGCGTGCGTGCGTTAGCGTGCGTGCGTGCGTGCGTGTGTGCATGCCTGTGTGCGTGCGTGCGTGCGTCGCGCGCGTGCGTGTGTGTATATATACACATGCAAATGCATGCAAATGTTCACGTTTGTATGTACATTTCCATGCATGCATACACACACACAAACACACACACACACACACAACACACACACACACACAACACACACACACACACACACTCCACCACCACCATTATCCAACACCTGTATGTTACTTTTGTGTACGTTCACACTACAACTTAACATTTCCCTCCAGCCAAAACCTATCAACAAATGGAGGTTTAATTACCCAAGTAGCGGCTCGCATGGTGAACTTTATTTAGCTATGAGCCAGTTATTTCCCCGAAGGCTCGGTCTGGGTTCAGCGTGGGAGTAAAGGGTTGATGGGGAAAGAACACAGTCTGACCCGGGAATGAACAAGGGATGTCTTCCCTCAAAGTAGGCCTCTATGTTAGTTTTCCTCGCAGTGGCAGCGTTCCTAGAAATCAGTTTCCTGGGATTATTTGTATAGGCTGTTACTTGACGAATGGGTACAACTGTACAAATATATCACCCTCAGGGGACCATCTCAAATTGTCTATCATGTGATTTACTATTACTGTTTTATTTTTTATGCCCCACATCCAATAACTTATAGCCTTCAAACAGACAGAAAAGTAAACTAAGAAAACAATAATGTGTTAGAAATAATATGTTGTAATAAAAACAATACACATTATGGCATAAATGAAATTTTTTGCAATGATATAATAATAACAGTTAAGATAATATTTTAATGTGCATTGTAGATAAACATGTACGACACAAACTAGCAGAAGCATGTCATAACAAATCATAATATTATAATAAAATAATCAAGGTAATACTATTATTATAGTCAATAAAAAATGAACTAAAATATAAGTAGACATCAGTGGTTAAACTTGAAACTATAAGCAAATAAAATATTTATTTACAATTAATAGTTTACCAAAATGAATCTTACTGAATCTTATAAATTAACAATATTTCTCTATGCTGTATGTTTTGGACACTAATGATTTTATGTTCTAAATACCTGCAGGGCTTAACGATTGTACATAATATTTGGACATTATTTTTATGGGTATGACAAATTAACCTTTTTTTGTAATATTTGCTTTCGGGCAGTTGAGAAGGTAAATAGTTTAGGTGTTCAAATACGTAGTCATACAGTAATAAGTTTGCCATCCAGGCAAGAACTGCAGAAGTTATGTGAAGAAGTAATACGTCACACTGTTCTTCGTTCATATGTCCTGCACTTCTGAAATATTTGTAATTTTTCTAACACCTTTATGCCGCTAATACTTAGATAATCCACAGATAATTCCAGTTATTTATAGGTTGTCAACAAGAACAAATACTTTCTTACGTTCTAATCTTACACTTTCCGAGAAATACTGGATTCCCAGGACCTGGACATTTGCATCTAGCATTTTTATTTCATTATCAGAATTACAGGTATTTCCAGAACAGGAAATGTACTTAAGTGTCAGTGTGTTGCCATGACAACCATGGCACAGTTCTGAATGAATGAAAAGAAATGAAACGAACACAGGAAGTTACACTGTCATGGAATTATGTTACAAAGAAAAAGTAGTTCAAGATTCTACCTAGTTGCTGTGCAAACCAAAGCAATTTACATATTTAGTGTTTTTTTACGTGGTGTGTAATGATTGTTTTGCAAATTTAATATATGTAAATGTATGTCAAAAAGCATCATTACGGTACATTGTAAAACTTGGATATTTATTTAAACTTTAATATGTTGATATGTTTAATATTACGAGTTGAACAAGAGTCAACTGAAACAACGTAATAACTGGTGACAGTTTCACTGTTACAGCGACGCACACAACAATCACCATTCAAACTAAAAAGGAAACCTGGCATAATATCTCACGTAACATGATCATTATTCATTTACATTCAGGACAATTTCCCAAACAGGCGGGCCACTAGATGTTGACAATGTTTTGGCAGTTCTCTGGGTTCTTGTGATGGAAGTATCATTTCAACACTCAAAGTCGTGTTCCATTCTGTGACAGTGACTTTACTACCCATTAATGCAGTACCTGGCATTGCCCAGGATGAAATCAATATTTTATCTGTACTGACCTGCATTACTTAAGCCAGTAGTCAACAATGTTACCTGATGTTGTTGATGCCAATGCATACTTTCTACCGCTCCACACCTGTCCAGGTAAAAAGGACAACATTTAATTTAAAATCAAATTGTAAACACTGC
>JAODUO010000557.1:290000-305000 GCA_025642075.2 Ridgeia piscesae
TTACCCCCGTGTGGGATTTTACTTCCCTTGCTGTACCAGAACGGGACCACAGCTTAGTGTCTCTTTCCGAAAGACACAGGCAAATGTGGGGTGAACAAAATTGCCTAGGCTTCGAAATGGCGACAGGTGGGATTGAACCGTCCCCTCGATTGACAGTCCAGCGCTCTACCGCACGACCACTGCTCCCCAACTGTAGTAAGATATTATATACATTTTTACAAGAGAAAACAGGGATTAGAACCTGTGTCTAGCTACTGGAGATCTTGGGTCCTGTGAATATATATAGTACATGTCCACTTGTCCTTCCAGGCACGCATGCATGTTGTCTCGCTAAACCGACTGTCGCTCCGCTGGGTAACTTTGCTGGGTAGATAGTCTGGCCACATAGCTGGCTTCTGAATGTTATCCATGTGACAGGCAAAACAGTGCTGCCACCTGACACAGCCTGGGTAGTCGAGGCTAATCCTGCCATAATTCATGCGTCCTAAACAACTGCAAATTTGCATTTCTATATACTTTGGTGTGAATATAAGTTCAATGTTGAATGCTTTTAATAGTATAGTATCACCTTGTAAAGGTGTATCCCTTGTTTAGTTTTCATTTCATAGTAGGCCTGAGAGTCAGTCAGCATCTCTACCCTATTCTGGGGTTAGGCCACCCTGGTGGCTATATTGGCAGAGCTTTAATTCCCCGGGTGGACGTGCGGGGCTAAAAAGGGCTATCACCTCACGGAGCCTGGGTAATCAAGGCTAGCATGCATGCATATGCACCCTTAGATATATATATATCTCGTTTATCCACATACTTTGGTTACCATAGTTTTTGGTCGGATAAATGAAATGTGTGCATTTTAGAGACACCTTATTTTACATGGTATCAAGATGGTTTCTACACAAAATGCATGGATCACGAAACAACTGGAATATTGAGACGGGATAAACCAGACACGAATGTCTCTTACAACGGTTTTGAACAGTCTCAGGTGGTTTACCTCCAAACAGCCAAAACGTGGGCTAATGCAGGAGTTGACTTTCGCTAGTATTAGTGAATCCACTACAGGTTACACATTTACCCCCTGTGTGGGATCTTTTACTTCCCCTGACATAGACACCAGATAGCAGGGACCACCGGCTTTTTAGTGTCTCTTCCGAAAGACACAGGCAAATGTGGGGTGAACAAAATTGCCTAAGGCTTCGAAATGGCGACAGGTGGGATTGAACCGTCCCCTCGATTGACAGTCCAGCGCTCTACCGCACGACCACTGCTCCCCAACTGTAGTAAGATATTATATACCATCTTTTCTGATGTTTTCATAGAGAAACTACAGTTGGTATTAAATGTGTTACGTCATGTTAATTTTACGAGCAAACAACATAGTTCTTAGACATTTTTTGCTGTTTTAGATTCAAGCTCATATGCACATTACGTATTCAGCACGTTTGACCAAGACCATGACGGAGCAGTCAGCTTTGAAGTAAGTCTGCATAATATTATGTATGTAAAATATGTGTAATTATCATAACATATTATGTATTGTGTTTATCATACCACTTCTAAGTGCCCTGTACCTCAGGTCTTGATATAAGATTCCACAAAACATATGTAACTAGAAAAATACCACTCTTTCTGGTAATGGTAGTTTTATTCATAATTTTTTAAAGCATTTAAAATCTATTCTTTTATTGGATCTGTCCACTGGTAGTCTATATTATGGTGTGACATAAAACATCTCTCTTTTATTTTAACATTATATTTCTCTAAATATGTCATCCATTTATCCAATCCATTGGTATCTGTTTCTATGACTGCACCCACATATTTGATATTTTCCCAGCAAACAACCAACCTGAGCTGTCTTTTTATTTATCTTCATTTGTCATGCACAATATTTTCCAATATCCGTCCGTTATTAATATTTATGTTTCCACACCGGGCGGCAACGCGTCGGAATTAATCCCGGCTTTGGATTTACGCAAAAAAGTATGTGAGCAGTTAAAAGCCTGCTTTTGTACGTACAAGAAAGACATACTCCACTTGAGAGTGGACTGATGATGGATGGTTCTGTCTGCTGCCAGCCCAGCCTCCGTACCAGCTGTGAGTGTGCCAGGCTGGAGGGCATGCAGTGTTCACACCGATGTACCAGTCTTGTTTGTGTCAGCCTCCTAAGTAGGCATCTAGTGATTCAATGTGCATCCGTCACTGGTACATCAAGCCGGATGGGGAAAAGATAGACCAGTGGGCATAGGCCCGTTGGCGGTGTCTGACTGTTTGATCCACGTCTCTCTTCTTACTCTCCTCTCCATGTCTGTTCTCCTCTTGTCTTCCCTGTCGTCAGGGGTGAGGTTGGCTGTGGTTACCATCGTCTTTTTCTTCGTCTTTTCTTCCTTCACTTTTCTCACTAATTTCTCTATCAGCAACATCCAGCTGCTTCTGTCTGTCCATGTCTCTTTACATTTATTCTACCACTCTCATTGGCGCCTCTCTCGGTCTCTAGCCATCACTTCTCCCAATTTATCATTCTCATACCACCATTCTCCATGTTGCTGTCTCACTCCTCCGTTTCTCTGTTCCTAACTAATTATGCTCTTTATTCCCCTTGCACATTTCCCCTCCCACTTCTCCCACTCTGTCTCTCACTCCACCCATCTCTCACCTTGCTTCCCTCTCTTTGTGTCTCTACCTTCCTCTTTATTTCTCATCCCTCTCAATCGCTTCATCTACCCTTTTCTCTCACTCATTCCCTCTCTCAGTCCTGTTCTCAATGTCTTTCCTCTCCCTGTCACGGATAAATTAGATACAAACAGAAAATCTGCATCCTTCATTTGTTTCTCGAAGTTATCAATACCAGAAAAGAAATTTCAGTTACGCAAGTCATGACTACAATTTCTATAGTTAGCTTTTAATATGATGCAGTGAAGATGATTTTTTCTGTTAGAGTATTAGCATTAATAAAGCACTCACCAACCGACTGACCGACCGACCGTCTGTCCACGTCCGTCCGGCCGTCCATCCGTCATGCTATTCTAAACATCCATGCCACAACACGACCATCAATTTTTTTATTTATCATTCACTAATCCATTCATAAATACCTCCTACTCATGAATACATCTGTTCGGCTACTTCCAGGACTTTGTGACGGGTCTGTCTGTGCTGGCGAGAGGAACGTTTCAGGAGAAGATCCAATGGGCGTTTGGTCTGTATGACATCAATGGGGACGGCGTAATCACACGAGATGAGATGCTCGATATTGTCGTTGCCATCTACGAGCTACTCGGGAAGATGGTCGAACCAAGCGTCGATGATGCCACTGCTAAGGAGCATGTACACAGAATCTTTGATGTACGTCACTTGTGTATGTGTGCGTGTGAGTGTGTGTGTGTGAGTGTTTGTGTCTGTGTGCGTGTGATGTTTGTGCATGATTTTGGATAAAATCTTTGTGTGTTTGTTTTGTGAGTGGTTCCTTTGGATATACACTGTATATATATATATATATATATATATATATATATATATATATATATATATGGCTTGAATACGTGTAATAACCAATATGGATGTGTTAGACCTATGTAATGTTACATTCATATTATAAACATTAATACTTAACTGCAAATAGCACAAATACAAATTTGTGTGACAAGTACACACATCCATGTATGATTTTGTGAGTTTAAATATCTTGAGCTGGGAATGATCACCTCAGCTAAAGGTTCGCCATGGTCTTATACGTGTTTTAAGATGTTAGAAATTAACTTGTGCATGTGTAACAGAGTAGGTGGCCTTTTATCAGCTGCATATTTTATTGCAGACAATGGACACAAACAAGGATGGCGTGATAACTATTGAAGAGTTTATAGAGGCTTGTCGAAAAGTAAGTAAATGTCTAAGTTTAAAGTGGCCTTTATGTTACATTATCTGGAATCTGCATCTGAAGCCAGAGGTGGAAAGCTCAGCATGTAGTTGGCTGAATCAGATTGTTGTCTTGCAGAAACAAGACAAGCAGTATCTTACATGAAACAACAGTTCCAAGAAGGTGCAGTTAGCTGTCTTTATTGTTTGAATCATTCTTGCACACCAGGGGGCACTGCAGCTGATTATGTCGGTACCAGTTCTTCTCTATCTGTGGCAAAATCCCTTACAAAAACTTCTCTTTTAACATACATCAGCCTGATGAAATCGCCCACAAGCAGTGTGGCCAACCTTCGGTCGTCTCAGCCACATATTGTTCATGTTAGATGCAATGTTTAGGACGTAGAAACAAATATTCGAATACACAAAACCATGTGTTAGGATGAGTAGGTTGTTATACTCAAATTCCCAGAAATGGTGTACTCATCTTCAAGTTGGGGGGCGGGTATTAATGTTGCTCTCATGGGCATCCCGATTGACAATGTCAATAAACTAATTCAACTTGACTAAATCAAGCCGTTCTCGTAGGGGATTTGCCAGGGGTAATTTGCAAGGCAAATAGCCCTGGCCTGCAAGGATGGTTAGAAGGGATTATGCAGTTATTAAATAAATTTTTGGTGGACTACATTTTTGCTTCACTAGAAAGAACATTAATGAGCAACAGGTTGAATAGGTTTATGTCAGTTCCTGTTCAGTGGCTACCTAAATTAATATTACCAACATCAGGATGACCAAATTGATTGGTCCAACATTTTCTCTTTTCATATCCAAATTCCAATGTTTCTTTTACATGTAATGAATTTCGTAGTTGATTATTAAGTGAGAATTTGTTCCACAGTTGAGTGTTTGCAAAATTGCAAATTAAAACAACTCAAACTGATGCACATATGCCTGCGCATTGACATTCAACCAAGAACATTATGAACAAAACAAGTATTTGATTATCATTAAATAAAAAAACCTCAAACTTATGCACGTATGCATGCACAGTGACATTCTACCAAGAAAATTATAACTAAAACAAAGCAAGTATTTGTTTCTCATTTCTGTGTTTCTATTTTGCAGGATCAGCACATTTCAAAATCAATGAACATTTTTGACACAGTTCTGTGATGCAGCAGAACGCCAAGGTGTATCTTGTATCCCAGCATGCATCAGCTGAACTGTGTGTGACACAGCAGTCAGTGAGGCGCTCCGTGACGCCACAGAGTCCAAGGCACAGGCGGCTTCAACAAGTGGTGGAACGTTGCCGCGCACGAGGAACTGCGCATTGACAGGGAACCGTGATTCTGCATCTACAAAGTTCGCAAATGATTTCATCGTGGCAGGGATCGGTCGGCTGACAGAACCACTTGGCCCGTTTTAGCGCAGAAACAACATCATGGTGTCATCGTGGGTGTATCTTCAATAACATTAATGTTGCTTGTCTCTCTTGTCTCTACTAATCACCAGTTATTCAAAACACGGTGTGCATCACTCACTACATGACGTAATGACGACGAATAAGAGTTTGTTCTCATTGAAAGCACCGCTAGGATCAGTTCCACTGTTAAGTGTGTTACATCCATACATATATCCACCTTATGTATATACTTTTGAAGCTGCAGTCGACATATTTGGCAAAAGAACATAAGTAATTACTCCTTCGTGTGAAGCGGTCTCGTTACTTAATCCGGAGCAGGTCTGTGGAAAATAATGGCAACGGGATACGTGAACCTTTGCGTGTTTCCGGCAGTGAGCTACAACATCGTATCTAATTAACTGTCGCTGTTACTTTGACGCGCACACTATGTTGGTGCAGTAGATGGGTCTCGGAACACAAATCAGGCACTGGCTTGATTAACAGGGAAACGGTATGAATCATGTGGCACACATTGGAACAGGCGACCGTTCGCAGCAACTACACCTGTGGCAAGGATTCAGGTGCTTGCCGTATGATGGGACATGACATGGCTCAGGCCAAGAACATCAGGTCGCTTGGATTTCCAGAAGACATCTTGTCTCAAGAATACGTCTGTTTCTGCTGACCGCTGAAGCAGAACTGTTCAGATATACAGGGGAGTGAGACTACTGGTTATGTATAATATGTGTATATAGGTGTGTGTTGTATAATGGTACATTGAACATGTGTACAGTAACAATGATTGTGTTGCATCATTGGTTGGTGCAGCGATGTTATACAACTTTGAATCATTAACAGATAAATTTGTTACGTCGTTACTATTGCAGCTGCGATTATTTGTAATGTATTGACTGTTCTTTATGGCGCCTGGCAAGATAGGGGGCATCATGAAAAGTACACATGAAGGTAATTATTCAGGAAGTGTATCGAACGAAGGTTTCCCATTTGTTGTAATTGTAAAATCATGTACCGCATTAACTATAAGTATTTTAATGTACATTTTATAATACAGAGACATGCTTTGTATTCAGCAGTTTAATTTGTACAAATCTAACTGCGCTATTACCCATATTAGTAAATAATGCCTTCGGGTAATTCAAAGGACGTTTGTGAACTGACGAAGGAGGTACATCTGATGCCCGCCCACTGTTGTCATAACTTTAGATGTGACACGGTGCCCTAATATAAATAAACTGTTTCTTCTTAGAACACAAATTGATATTTTGACAACAGAATGGTTAAAACGCACACAGGTGATCAGTGTGTTATAATAGATTATTGTGTAACATGATTCATATTGTGTAACATAATTCTGCAGTTAAAAGATAATGGAAAACAACCTTTCAAGAGCTGGAAGATTGTATGTGATGTTCGAAGAAAGAAGAAGGAATGAAAGAATATCGTTTGTCTTTTCAAGTGTGTTACTAGTAAGAATATGAAAGCTACATCATGTATTGAAAATGTTTATAACATTGCAAACGTTTTAAGATCATATTTATGGTACATCTATTCATCACAAACACAAGAGGTGATATGATAAATATACGAAAAATGAAGAACATAATGCATATTCATATTGTGTACTTTAATGTGACTTGTGAAAACTGTCTGCTCATCCATATTTGAGATAATAAACACCTTTTATATAAAGTTGTTTTCGTTATTCGCACATTGCAGAACAAGAACATATGCTATATTTTGGATGTTTCAATAGTCCGCTAGATGTACCACTGTTGTGCAGGTTTTAGGGGTTTTTTCATATCAAGGAACACTTTCAATTTCTTTGAAATGTCGCATGCGTGAACTTGATGTTCGGGTCAAGCAAAGAGCCAAACGTGGGGTATATTCGTTGTGAACAGATGCTACTAGTACTTTGCCCGTTCAAACGTGGTCATTTCTGCCACAACGCAACCAACTCGGCAGATGTTGGTGTCACCGTGGTAAGCGAAGCGAGGATCATCATACAAACAGTAAAGTAAACAGTTTGTATACATATTGCAATTTGGATTATCCAGGAAGGCCTTTACTCAGACCCGAGAGATCGCAGCCACCCAGGCCTGCCTATACGATGGTAAGTAATGATACAACATATTTAGTGTCGGTCAACAGTGTAGTTTTAACTATGATGCAATAATTACAGTGAAGTAATTACACGTTTCAACTGGTATATTCTGTTTGTTGCGCATGACCTGTATTCAGGGAAACGACGGTGTGACTTGTTTCAGGTTGTACGTGAAATTGCAGTCGTGGAAAGTAACAAGAAGAATTCTGTTTTATTCGTCCAGTATTTCAAACAATGCATACACTATAGCCATGTCAAACAACTCATAACCAATAGAAATATAAAAATCACAGCAAACATGGTAATAATGTATAATAACTAACAATACAACGTACGGTCAGAAAAAAGATAAAAACGAAAACAAACCATTACCCAACAAAAGTAGCTCATCACTGATAAAAGTCGATAATTACTGTGCATATAATAAGCTACTTAACATTAAATTATGCGGATGACACAAACCACATAACAATCACAGTATAATGATTGCTAACAAAACATTAACATTAATTTGATGATGTTTGTTTCTATTTTCAACTTAAAAAACAATGTTTGTGTCAAAGTAAAGATAATAAGGTTACCTTCAGTATATCGCGGGATGTCCACAATAATTGTGTTCCTTTTAGTTATTGTTAGCCTTGCGTTATATACCCGTGGCCGCGTATATATATATTGCTAGGTTGAGGATGCATGATGTGATGTACTAGTAGACAGTCACAGGTGTGACGTCATATACAAGCAAGAGCGAATTCTTGGAGAAAGGTTGAGGGAGCGATGCAAGACAGGTGAGTTTCGAAAACAAAAGGTGAAAGGGAAAGCATTACGATCACGTGTCACGCCGGCATTCCTATATGGCTGGGAGACAATGGCACTGACGGATCAAGAGAAACTGCAACAGAACAACTCGGTGTGGAAGATAACAAGAACAAAATGGGTAGAGAGAAGAAATGTGAAGCAGAAGGATCGGAGGAAAGAAATAGAAATGCAAAGCCGTTTAACAGTTTTAGTAAGAAGTTAGTCTCGCGTCAGCGACTGCGGAACTACGCCGAAAAGACAGTCTGGTGTCTGCGGCCTTTTGAATATTATCCGTGTGGGACTAAACAATGCTGCCACCTCACGGATATTGGTTAATCCTGCCGTGATTCAAACAACTGCAGATTTTAATTTCTATTTATGTATGTGTTAGTATAAGTTTAATTTTGAATATAGTTTTTATAACACAGCATTATCTGATAAAAAAAGTATCGTTATTTAATTTGTTATTTCAAATTCGGCCTCAGAACCAATCAGTGTTTCTACCCTAATGTGGGGTAAGGCCGCCCTGGCGGTTACAACTGCAGCCCATTAATACCCGAGGCCACGGAGTTAGATCATTAATCTTCCCCTATAGACTAGAGTGACAAGCTGGCCCGCTGCAGTGAAGCCGCTGTGGACCATTGGCCGGCATCCACTTGCACGGCAGAAAGAGCTTTGCTCACTGGCTGGATATATAATAATAATAATAACTTCTTATGCGCCAATATCCTCGAAAATCAAGCTCAGTGGCGCGACAAAACCAAGGGGTTAAGCAATTGCGTAAACGTAGAACAGTGCGTGAGTCGTTGATGGATGGACGAAGGTTCTAGGAAGCTAAGGAGGATAGGCAGCATTAAAGAGATATGTTTTTAGACGTCGGCGGAAGGAAACTATATTACCTTCCGACTTGACACTGACAGGAAGCGAATTCCACAGAGTTGGTGCAGCAACCGAGAAAGCTCGGGTCCCAGCTTTCGTCTTAACCCGAGGAATGTAAAGTGGGTTACTACTGGTTGAGCGTAGCTCTCTGGAATTCCTTGCTGGAGTTAGCATTGAGTTTAGATATGTTGGTTGTTTAGATGCGAGTGCTTGATAGGATATTGTGCAAATCTTGAAAATAATGCGATAATGCACAGGGAGCCAGTGCAATGATTTTAGAAGCGGCACCGAGCTAGAAAAACGAGGAGAACGGGTAACTACCCTTGCCAAGCAGTTCTGGACACGTTGAAGTCTTGCAATATCCTTGTTCGCAGTATTGTAAAGGAGGGAATTGCAGTAGTCAAGTCTGCTGCTTACTAGAGCTGTCGCGATGGTTTTAGCAACAGAAAGTGATAAAAATCTGCGAATACGACGAAGATCACGGATATGGTAGAAACAGCAACGGCATGTTTTTGATATGTGCTGTTTGAAATTGAAGCTTTCGTCAAAGTTAACTCCGAGATTTGAAACGGAGGGGGCTGGTGTTACACTCTGATTTAGGATATGTGTCGGGAAAAAGCCGTCGAGTTTTGCCGTCGAGTTTTGCACTATAGAATAGAACTGTTGAGCAACGTAATAAATGTAAACAAAATCTGCTAAGACGACATTTTTAACTTGGATATGTGTCTCTGTGCCCCTAGCCCTAGGGCCAGTTAAGACAGCTCATGATTAATTTCTGGAGTAGGCCAGCAGGGCCAGCTGTTGAATTTTTTGAGTTGGTTCACTGTGTTGGGGTAGGGATCTAAATATTTGTCACTGTGATTCCTTGGCAATGTGAATAATGATCCAGTTGGTTTGGGAAGGGCTGTGACGCGGATTATATAGAACCCAAACACTGGACAGTTCGGTGGTTGACACTGGTGTGAGCAACGTTAATCCATTTGCTGGTTACAACAGTCATTGTGAAGTAGCAAGTATGGTTATCTCCTGTTGACCACATCACATTCGAACGGAATCTTGACCTGAAGGTAGAAAGGGAAACTGTGGCCATTTTAAGGAAACCTGTTACTATGACATCCCTGCATTGAAGAAGTGGATGACCGCAGCTGAGACGGAACACGAACATATTCGTCCTCAATTAAGCGCCAAAGATCGCTGCTGCTGATTCGTCAGTACGAGCTCCTCTTTCAACCTCATTACATATTACTCACAAGGAGGGTCGGCCTCTGGTCATGCGATGTAATTTCAACGATTTCAGCCATATGCTGCTCGTGTTACCTGCAATGTTTATAATGTGAATGGGTCATTATATTGGGATTCCCACCAGTCGTATATCCGTGTTCAAATTGGGGCGGCTATTGGCGCTGTTCCCACAGGTGACGTAGTAGCCACTAGTAGTGAAGTCAACTGCTGTAATTTTAGCGTTCGACTCTGCTCACTTTCACGGTCTGCGTAGACGATCACCCAGTGTTTCTATATAGTAGCGCAGCGCAACGAGGATGGGTAGAGGTGGATGCCTGTGGATAGACCAGTAGAGTACAACGAGGATGGTTAGAGGTGGATGCCTGTGGATAGACCAGTAGAGTACAACGAGGATGGTTAGAGGTGGATGCCTGTGGATAGACCAGTAGAGTACAACGAGGATGGTTAGAGGTGGATGCCTGTGGATAGACCAATAGAGTACAACGAGGATGGTTAGAGGTGGATGCCTGTGGATAGACCAATAGAGTACAACGAGGATGGTTAGAGGTGGATGCCTGTGGATAGACCAATAGAGTGCAACGAGGATGGTTAGAGGTGGATGCCTGTGGATAGACCAATAGAGTGCAACGAGGATGGTTAGAGGTGGATGCCTGTGGATAGACCAATAGAGTGCAACGAGGATGGTTAGAGGTGGATGCCTGTGGATAGACCAATAGAGTGCAACGAGGATGGTTAGAGGTGGATGCCTGTGGATAGACCAATAGAGTACAACGAGGATGGTTAGAGGTGGATGCCTGTGGATAGACCAATAGAGTACAACGAGGATGGTTAGAGGTGGATGCCTGTGGATAGACCAATAGAGTGCAACGAGGATGGTTAGAGGTGGATGCCTGTGGATAGACCAATAGAGTACAACGAGGATGGTTAGAGGTGGATGCCTGTGGATAGACCAATAGAGTACAACGAGGATGGTTAGAGGTGGATGCCTGTGGATAGACCAGTAGAGTGCAACGAGGATGGTTAGAGGTGGATGCCTGTGGATAGACCAATAGAGTGCAACGAGGATGGTTAGAGGTGGATGCCTGTGGATAGACCAATAGAGTACAACGAGGATGGTTAGAGGTGGATGCCTGTGGATAGACCAATAGAGTGCAACGAGGATGGTTAGAGGTGGATGCCTGTGGATAGACCAATAGAGTACAACGAGGATGGTTAGAGGTGGATGCCTGTGGATAGACCAATAGAGTGCAACGAGGATGGTTAGAGGTGGATGCCTGTGGATAGACCAATAGAGTACAACGAGGATGGTTAGAGGTGGATGCCTGTGGATAGACCAATAGAGTACAACGAGGATGGTTAGAGGTGGATGCCTGTGGATAGACCAGTAGAGTACAACGAGGATGGTTAGAGGTGGATGCCTGTGGATAGACCAATAGAGTACAACGAGGATGGTTAGAGGTGGATGCCTGTGGATAGACCAATAGAGTACAACGAGGATGGTTAGAGGTGGATGCCTGTGGATAGACCAGTAGAGTAACACAGTGATTCAACAGTATTTGAACTGACCATCACCTATATGCATGTACAACAAGGAAAAATGAGAAGACAATGCTCATGACATGTAAATGGCAAAACGTAAATCCTCGGTACTCCATGCGGCATATTTGTAATGTTCAAAGAGCAATAAGTTTTACAAATAAGCAGATTTCGTGCGGATAGTCAGCGCCAAATGGGCAGGTAAGATGTTTTTTCGGCGATTGTTATAAAAACGTTACATTCCGCGTTTGCAGTTTCCTGTGCGACCCGAAACACCAGCTGACCCTTCAACGATGCCACCATCGGTCGCTAGGCGTCTAAAAAAACCAAATAGCGTTGAAAGAGGGTGCAGATAGTTTTATTTTTAATATCACGACACTATGTTTAGACTATATTTATTTGAGATTAGTAATCAAAAATTTGTTTCAACTCGAGAAAAATCTCAAGACGTGTATTTCATATAGCCCGGGAAATGGATATTATTTTCGATAATTTGCTGAGAGGCAATGGTGGCAGTGATAGATGGTGGCGCCCTATAACGGATTCTGGATAACAGATATTAGTTTTGGCCAAATGTTAGCGGCCACACCCTACTATATTATGGCTTTGCAGAACAAGTCGTTCATTAGCATATTTTTTATTAATGGAATATAGCCGTCTTCATGTGTATGTATATAAGCGCGCGCGCGCGTGCGTGCGTGCGTGCGTGCGTGCGTGCGTGCGTGCGTGCGTGCGTGCGTGCGTGTGTGTGTGTGTGTGTGTGTGTGTGTGTGTGTGTGTGTGTGTGTGTGTGTGTGTGTGTGTGTGTGTGTGTGTGTGTGTGTGTGTGTGTGTGTGGTGAGAGAGAGAGAGAGTGTGTGTGGTGACACACATATGCATATATATATATATATATATATATATATATATATATATATATATATATATATTCACACACACATATATACTATAATACACACGTATAACGTCTCCGTCTCCGTCTCCGTCTCCGTCTCCGTCTCCGTCTCCGTCTCCGTCTCCGTCTCCGTCTCCGTCTCCGTCTCCGTCTCCGTCTCCGTCTCCGTCTCCGTCTCCGTCTCCGTCTCCGTGTCTGTCTGTCTGTCTGTCTGTCTGTCTGTCTGTCTGTCAGTCTCTCTCTCCATCTCTCTCCCTCCCTCCCTTCCTCCCTCTCTCCCTCCCTCCCTCCCTCCCTCCCTCCCCCCTCCTGACACATAGAACTACATGATGATGTTACCAGACGTATGCAGGCAGTTCTATGACGCTGTTGTCGTTGGTGGGCCTAAGCGACCTCCAACAAGGTGATATCATACAGTTGTAACCTGTTATCTATGTTAACCTGTATGCTATGAAATTAACAGACACGTGCAGACACTACAAATTGAGTAACGTGAGTGGACTTTCGGTCAGGTATTGATGAATTGTGCCACTCAGTCGTTGTGGTATCTTCACTCCATCTTTCAGACCGCTCTTAGTTTACAGAACGTTCCTACCTTGTAGAAAACATGTACTCCCGTGCTTGTCCCCAAAATACTTCGAAAAGCCACTCAAATTATATATGAAAACACATAGTTAAAGTTTATATATTGTTGTAATAGCGTACCTATATGTTTTTTTTCTGGTTTTTATTTATGTATATATTATATTTATGTCGTGTCGTGTCTTGTCTTGTCTTGTCTTGTCTTGTCTTGTCTTGTCTTGTCTTGTCTTGTCTTGTCTTGTCTTGCCTTGCCTTGCCTTGCCTTGCCTTGCCTTGCCTTGCCTTGCCTTGCCTTGCCTTGCCGTGTCGTGTCGTGTCGTGTCGTGTCGTGTCGTGTCGTGTCGTGTCGTGTCGTGTCGTGTCGTGTCGTGTCGTGTCGTGTCGTGTCGTGTCGTGTCGTGTCGTGTCGTGTCGTGTCGTGTCGTGTGTATGATATGTTGTAAGCACACTCATCGGGAAGATGTTCCTCGTGGGGGTTCATTGTTACAAGGAATGTTATTCTCTGTATCGTGGGACTACGGCTTTTTCGTAGCTGCACATCAAACTTTGAAATAGGTCACACTCTAGTTTAGATCAGATGAAACTATAGCTCAATTCTGCCGTCATTTAAAAATACCTTTAGTACCCTACCTGTCGACCACCATAACTCCGTGGCGCATCAATCAGTCTGTCTCAACTGAACTATTTACACAATTGAATCACTCAGTCCCGATGCGCCTCTCAGCTTAGTTACCGAAGATTTAGGCGTCAGAGAAATTATCTTATTGCTATTCTTATTACAGCCCACTCTAGCAAGACCCGGGCGACGGCCGTCCATACGACTCGAGCGACGGCCCGAGATTCTACCCGTCACACTACCCGTCACTCTGACCACGATGACAAAGTTCGACATCGAGACGAATTTGGCACGTGTTATAGTGGAATGCCAGCATGCAGTCTTACTAGTTATATGTGCATATTAATGTTATATCAGTTATCATAGATTGTCGTGTAAGTTGGGTTAGTGTGACCATGGGTGTGGCAGCAATGTATCACTTATCGAAGCTATACAAAGAAATTAACACAACACTAGAATAACTAACAACATATTTAATCAATATACGGAACTCGCCCGAAATAGACCTGGGCCACCACCTACATAAAAAATCCACAGTTCAAATCGTTCGCCAAAGTGACAGAGTCGTAGTCCTGCACGATAAAAGCGTTCCAACTGAGAACGTCCACAAAATGTCCACCATACGTAATACGTATAGCGCGGTCAGATCAAATAGCGATGTTGTCGTTCGCACAGTGTGCCAGGAAGACCACCGGTCCGGATGTAATCGTGATGGTGGTCTGACACCCGTCCGTTTGCATGCACGGGCCGGGCAGTCTCGGTGTCACCATAGATGACACTAGGCCTAGCAGTGACACGATGGCATGAGTATTTAATACAGATTTACATATATTTATATAGACTACTTTACTAATTTATTATGATATAATATGCATAGTTAACTTTATAATAATAAGAATGCTTGACAGGCATTGAGTACTTAACTATATGATATTGACATTAATACTATATATTATATTGACAGATAAACAGACAGACACACACATAGATATATAGACATATAACATATATATATATATATATATATATATATATATATATATATATATATATACACACACCCACACACACACCCTCAC
>JAODUO010000557.1:310000-317500 GCA_025642075.2 Ridgeia piscesae
TGAAACATGTCGTCTGAGCGGGCCATGTGGGTACTAAGATTATTCTACTCAACTCGCATTCATACATCGGAATCTGATTCGACACACAGAAGTACGGAACTAATCAATTTATTCTGATCACACGCGAGAGAGGAATACAGCGATTGACACTCTAGTCTCGTCATCTCCCAAGCGTCGATCTCCCAACTGCTTATATCGTTCTATGCATTTACATGTATTGGCATACTATCACATCCCGCTTCTTCTTTTTTTTACAAAAGAAAGGCAAAATAACTAATCTACTAAAGTCCGCATCTAGGAGAGATCAGAACATTAATTCTAAACTACTAACCATGTTGTTCGTGTAAACTAGAACAGACTACACTACTTTTATAAACACGATTACAAGTCCAAACGTTGTGGGCGTTTCACTCGTTTTCCGGAGCTGTTAGTTTATTCCGGTTATGGGAGCTGGAAACGGACTGACTTCTTCTGGGGTAACGGATCGTTACACGGGGGTGGTACGACTTGCATGTCGTTTCTTCGCGTCAAGTCGTCTGTTCGCGTATCGTCATCATTGTCTTGTTGGAACATACTAGTGTGTCGTTCAGTCGTTTCACGGAGGTGACGACGGTTACACCTAAGGACATTGCCTGTCGGAGTCAAGACGTTATACGACTGCGGGTGTACGTAAGTTGATACTACCTTGGCATGCTGCCAAATGTCTGTATTAGTGTCTCTCACGCGAACGTACTGTCTTGGTATTAGCGATGCAAGTGGTTGCGTATCTCGCTTATCGTGGTTGAGACGTTGGATTTCTTGCCTCTCGGCGAGACGACATCTCTCGACCAGTGTTCATTTCTGATGATCACAGAAAGGTTCGACTTGTACTTGCGGGCGTTTAGCTTCTCTGCTGGTGAAGGTAAGTGGCTGTCGATCGGTGTGGATCTCAACGCGAGCATTGCTTTCTGCGGGTTGGATATCGACATCGCTGCCTTCTTCAGGGTATACTTCACTGTTTGAACTTGACGTTCGATTAATCCATTCGATTGTGGGAAGTGTGGGCTGGACGTTACATGGTCAAAGCACCACTAGGCGGCGAAGTTTCGAAAAGCCCGACTGCTATAGTGCCCACCGTTGTCGCTCACAACCTTGTTTGGCGATCCATTCTCCGCGAACAGCACACTCATCTTCGATATGATAGCGTCACTCGTCACATTCCCCTCGATGCGGTAGACAAAAGTGAATTTCGAGTAGTAGTCACAGATGAGTAGATACGTGTCCTCTCGTATGGCGAACAGGTCTGTGCTAACGATCTGCCACGGACGTGTCGGTAACTCATGCTGCATCAGCGGCTCGTGCGCCTGACGTTTCTGTAACCGTTGACACGTGTCGCACTTCTTCACGATGTCGTCGATGTCCTTGTTGATCCACTTCCAGTAGACACAGGACCTCGCTCGCAGCCGGGTATTCTCTAAGCCCTTGTGAGCCTCGTGCAGTTTGCTCAATACTTCCGCCTGCAGACTTAGGGGAATCACCAGGCGGTCGCCCTTCATGATAAGACCGTCCTCAACTGCCAACCCGTCTCGGCATGACCAGTAGGATCGCAACGGTGCAGCTAGGTGGCGTTGGCTATCTGGTCATCCATCCGCGATGACTGCTCTCAGCGCACACAGCTCATCGTCGGCTTGTGTCGCCTCTCTAATCGACTGTCGTTTCTGCGTTGAAAATTGTACGAATGACACTTGTATGTCAAGGTCAATCTGCGTCGACTCGCTAATCGGTTGTCTTGATATGGCGTCGGCCAGCATCATCTGCTTTCCTGGCTTGTAGCGTAACACAAAGTCGTACGGTTGTACTCGCAGGAACATTCTCTGTAATAATCTCTGCGGTGCTGCTGCAAGGTTCTTCAAGTTGATCATCTCGAGAGATTTGTAGTCTGACTCGAGAACGAACGATTTTCCGTAGACATACATGTGGAACATTTCGCAGCCGAAGACGACTGCGAGCATCTCGCGTTCAATGTTGGCGTATCGCTGTTCGCAATCACTAAGGGACTTGCTGGCAAACGCGATGGGCTTCCCGTGTTGAATGAGAACGGCGCCGAGTCCTCGGCTGGAGGCGTCGACCTGGATGACACTCTCAGCCTGTGGGTCGACGTACGCTTGATAGCTGTGTTCAAGTCTTCGGGATATAAGCAGATGCGCAACTTTCTGTTCGACTTCCTGCTGTATACGATGCTAGATACCCAATCGGTAGGCTCCTCGACCTTCTCGATCACCCCGAGTTCTACCATCTGGTTGATCTCAATGCTCACGTCGTCTTTGATGTGGATCGGACATCGTCTGGGCGCATGTACGACTGGGGTCACAGCAGGGTCTAGTGTGATGTGGGACGTTTCGCGGAACTTGCCGATGCCCTTAAGACAATATGGATACAGCCGTTGGAGATCTTCCTTCGAGTTCAACGGCGGTAGATGTTCGCTGACTGCACAGTTCAAGGTCACAAAGTTAAGCTTGCAGCATGAAGGTAGTCCCAAGATCACTGGACCTGGAGTGTCAATAACAAAGAACTCTGCTTTGCATGTGGTTGTCTCATGCACACACTTCAGTCGCGTAGTACCGTACTGCCGGATCAGCTGTCCGTTGTAGACAGTTAGGATCGTGTCTCGATGCTCAAGGCTGCCTCGCGCTGGTATTCCTTCTGTGACGATGTCTGACGGGTACATGCGCTGGAACGTTCTCAGCGGCATTACGTTACCCGGCGCACCTGTGTCGACCTTGACACGAAGTGTTGCTGGAGTGTCAGGCCTGTCTTTCAGCGTGATCCCGAGAGTCGCATATACCTCGTCACTCTCGACGGGATTGATGATAACGGTATTAAAAGCAAGCGGGCTCGAAGTTGTCGCTGAGCTGGTCGAATCTGGCGTCATGACTGATGGAGTGGACACCACCTCGTTGGCGCTCATCTCGGTTGGTCCTTCATCTTGGCCTAGCTCGAGATCTTGATCGATAGAAGAATGTGGTCTTCCTCAGGCTCCAGACGTCCAACCTGTAACCTGTCGACATACTCGCTGCCAGTGATTTATACTGCCCTCTGCTGGACATCGATATGTGTGCGCATGATGACGTCCACATTTTGCGCATGTTGTACCCCCTCTCGACGTCCGCTTGGCTCATGTGTTCTCCGCGACCGGCTGACGTGACTGATGCTGCTAGCGTCTCCTGAAAACTGCTGCATATTAGCCAGTGTTGCCTCATGCGTCCTAGCAACGTCAAACCGCAGCGTCAAGTGTTAGCGTCTCGATTATCATGATAGCTTTTCCTGCAAGTTCCCATGCCGGACACCCACTACTAACTGTTCGATCAACCTCTCCTCGGTCTCTGTAGCATCACGGAACTTGCATTTACGCGCCTGCGTTTTGCAGCGTGTCATGAACTCGTCAACTGTCTCAGAGCTCAACTGCCTGATTTTTTTAGATGGAAACTATCATGTTATGCAACTATGCAGAACATGACCTTAACATTACAAACACCCTATTCCAAAAGAATACCATGTACAAGACGATATGGATGCACCCATGTTCTAAACACTGGCACCTCTTGGCATATGGTATTGTTCGTGCCTATGATCAACAAGAAGTCAGCATTACACGAGCAATGTGCGGAACAGTTGCATTTTTAACAGACCATCGCCTGGTGCGATCGATCATGACCAATTGCCTTGCTCGCAAACATCGTAAACGTCCTAAGACAAGCAGCAAGAAGTACAATGTCGAATTCCTCCAAGATTCACGCATAAGAACTCAGCTCCAATCGAAGATAGAAGACAAAGATAGATGACAAAGAGTAGTAGTTGATGGGGAGGTTTCAAACTGGAAATCGGTTTTGAGTGGAGTACCGCAGGGATCAGTACTGGGACCTATTTTATTCTTAATATATATCAATGATTTGGATGATGACATAACAAGCAAGGTGTTGAAGTTGAAGACACAAAAGTGTTTAGGAAAATTAAAAGCGATGCAGATAGACAGCATTTACAAGATGATCTTAATAAGTTGATAGAATGGTCTGAGAAGTGGCAAATGCTGTTTAATTTTGGAAAGTGTAAGTGCCTCCACACAGGACATGGGAATGAAGATGCACAATATACAATGGGTGGTACTGTTCTAAATACTACCTTAACGGAAAAGGACTTAGGGTTAACTATTAGTGCTGACATGAAGGTATCAGAGCAGTGTGGAATTGCAGCAGCGAAGGGAAACCAAATTCTTGGATTAATTAGGCGAAATATAGTGTACAAAGAAAAAGAACTAATAATACCGCTCTATAAAACAATAGTTAGGCCTCACTTAGAATATTGTATACAAGCATGGAGGCCATATCGCAAGAAGGATATTGATATGCTAGAAAGAGTACAAAGGAGAGCAACCAAAATGATACCAAAACTCAGGAATATTAGTTATGAAATGCGTCTAAAAGAATGTGGTTTAACAACACTAGAAACCAGAAGATTGAGAGGAGATCAGATTGGGGTGTTTAAAATATTGAATGGGTATGAAAATATTGACAGAAATATTTTTGTCACGGTCAAGGAAGAGAGAAGGACTAGAGGACATGGATTTACATTAGCAAAGAAGCAGTGTAGACTAGATATTAGAAAATTTTAATTTTCACAAAGAACAGTAAACGAATGGAACAGATTATCAGCTGATTGTGTAGGTGCTAATTGTGTTAATATATTAAAAAATAAAATCGACATATACCTAAGACGGGCTTATCTTAGATAGATAGGTTGGACTCTCGATAAGCCAAATGGCTTCCTAGTCCACCTGCCATCTAGAGTTGAATCTTTAGGTGGCAATCTTGTTAAATCTTGTTATAAATTGTCGTTTTTTCCTTTTCAAACGAAAGGCCCGTGATGTTCAGCTGCATCGTCGCTGTTATTAGTCCCGTGCGTCGATGACGTCGATCGTGTTGGTAGCTCAGCTGGGAAGTGCAGAATTGTTTAATTTGTGCCCCCGTGAGACACGGCGCAATAATGACTACTCTCGATGTCAGAGTGTGCCACAATAACTGTACAATAATAATAAATGATGTCTGATAGATGTTGGGTATTTACGTATGCCAGCCCACGGCGTACGAATAAAGATGTCAGAGTGTATGCACCCGCCCGGATATCGACCGCCTTCCCTGCCTGATTGTGCCAAACGATCGCATAGCGCGCTCCGGATAGGGAAGGGATTCAGATGGAGGCGCGTACAGAGACTCTCGACTGTTAGCTGTTTACCCGTCTAGAAACTTGGAATGCATGAAATATCGGTTTACATTTTCGCAGTTCAGTATCAGTTTGTCCCTCCCAATGTCAGTGACTGTCATTTAAATATGCCTGATTTCATACCGTTAATAAAAAAGGAGATTCTTGTGTCTATGTAGTCTTTGTGTTGATCTTCGGGTACGGATCTGCAGATCTGGGATTAGAAACATACGACGAACTCCTAGTCCAAACGTGGTATTTTCTAGCAAAGACAACTGTAGTCAGAAAGGACCATTTGTACTTGTATTTCGCAAATAACTATAGACGATCATCTTCAGGTGTATGGAATGAACGAACACCCAAGACATAGGCGTAGCTATTTATTCGCAGGATACGACTTTAGGCGAAAAAAAAGTTTAGATATCACACTTAGCTTCCTAACTTGAACGAGTGTCTGCGGTGTGCGCGGTCCTCGAAACACAGTGGACCGTCTTGAGCGCGTCTTGGACGCGTGGTGGGCGCGTCTTGTCGCGTGTTGGGCGCGTCTTGGACGCGTGTTGGGCGCGTGTTGGACGCGTGTTGGGCGCGTCTTGGACACGTGTTGGGCGCGTCTTGTCGCGTGTTGGGCGCGTCTTGGACGCGTGTTGGGCTCGTCTTGGGCGCGTCTTGGGCGCGTCTTGGGCGCGTCTTGGACGCGTTTTGGGCTCATCTTGGACGCGTGTTGGGTGCGTCTTGGACGCGTGTTGGGCGCGTGTTGGACGCGTGTTGGACGCGTGTTGGGCGCGTGTTGGGCGCGTGTTGGGCGCGTGTTGGGCGCGTGTTGGGCGCGTCTTGAGCGCGTCTTGACGATCGTACATGGTTGACTTTTCGGAAGCATCTCGAGGTGTTATGACCTTCTAATGATCTCGTCTCGACCGCGTCCTGTCTCAAAACATAGCGAGCGGGGACTTTAAGCCTTGAACATTATGTCACCCCAACAAAAAATCAAGCAACACTACAACGTTAATTATCCTTGTAAGGAACGTGTGCCGCATGTCACTGCAAAGGTGTCCACCAATCTACGCCTCCCGCCAAGTATACCGAATACGCCAAATTGTGCACGGTACATTGCCATTGCGTAGATAAATCATTGACCTGATTGGTGGGAGATCACAACGCGCTTGTGACGTAGAGAGCAATCGCACACATATTCAAATGCGAAGGTATAGCATTGATACAGCGCACGGGATTTAAATTGTGCATGAACATCAGTTGAAGCAATGTTGGCCAGTTACTTCCGTTGCTTTGGCGTTTGTCTGCTGCTGTCTCCTGTAGCGGTTGAGAGTTGTTTCAGAAAAGAACAACCACTTAGTATGTATTACCAGTTTCTTCGTTAATGTTACTCACTAGTGGTCTATCGATTTATGCAATTGATTTATGAACCTGAGGCGTAGGTTAGTTGGCTCGTTCTGCATTGATCTGGTTATCTCAGTTGTACGAATTATTATATCTGGTGTTGGATCACTCGGTGTCTGCCATACTTAATCATAAAATGCAGTTTTCACCAACATTTTCTAAAATCACTTTCCAGTGTATTAACATTAATTATCAGAACCAGCTATTTCACCAATAAAATGTAAAAGTAAGTTGTAATGTAATCTTCAGAAGTGATCAAAGTGTTTTACATTTTACTCACAGGGAGAACTGTTCAATCGAACACCATCTCGACTTCCCTGGGAAGCGTCCAGCCACGCTGAAGTTAAGTTTATTTCAATAACCTTGCTGAGAAATGTGCACGTGTCTTAATATGACGCATATAGGGCACCGCGCTTACGCTGAATTGAAAATCGACCATCTATTTCAAGACGACAAGTTTCAGTACCCCGTCCTATGCATTGAAAACGTCAACTGTTCACGACGTATAAATGGTGTCCTTGTTAAACACTTTAGTATCTCCAACTTTACTATGTCTCATGGAAAATGCCATGGTGTTCACAAGTTTTGGTATTGAATCATGAAATCCACCATCAGTTGTTTCACCAACAATCCAGCCTTGTGATATTGACCAAGGGATGAATCACAACATGTCCGGTGACAATGTTCATCAGCCCCTCTGGATATTTCTCCGTGTCAAGTGGATCTATGCAATGCTCCAATTTCTCGCGAAGAACTTTCCTGTCTTGATCATCTCCTTTGATTACTGCCGCCGTTTCTTCTTTGTGCGACGTTTGGGTTGATCATCCTTCGTTATCTCTCATCGCGTTCAAGTCGTCCATGATGCCATGG
>JAODUO010000557.1:322500-332434 GCA_025642075.2 Ridgeia piscesae
CGCTACGCGCGCGCGCGTGCGTGCGTGCGTGCGTGCGGGCGTGCGGGCGTGCGTGCGGGCGTGCGTGCGTGTGTGTGTGTGTGTGTGTGAATCCCCAGGTGTCATTCTTTTTCTGTTGCTGTGTTGTAACTGATTACTGCTATCCAGATGGTATTATTAATAATAACTTGACGGCTTTCTCAGGTATAAAATGTATATAAAACAACCATGGGGTCAAATACATTTGTATTTAAATACTTTTTAAATATTTGCAATTGCCCAGACCCAGTCAGGATCATGGAGGTAGGTAGAAACCATGACCAGTCATTCATATCAAACTGCCAGTGCAAACAGTACCGGTGGGGCTGTGGCATGGCTTCTAAAATTACAAACAAGATGTTAGTGAATGCTTGTCTATATGTCTAATGCATTTGCTTGCAACTATTTATATGAAAAAATGTAATCGTTAGAAGTAATCAGGAGTACGATTCCTTTGGTAATGTACGAGTACAATCACTCAGATAGTACGAGTACGATTACTACTAGTACAGTGCACAATTGCTCCATCTCTGATATATACATGTATGTATGTATGTATGTATGTATGTATGTATGTATGTATGTATATGTATGTATGTGTATGTATGTATGTATGTATGTATGTATGTATGTATGTATGTATGTATGTATAAATATATATATATATATATATATATATATATATATATATATATATATATATATATATATACAGTCATTTGCAAAAGATTAACATTAGGCATGATGAAAACAATTGTAAAAGCCACGATTTTGTGGCCTTCACATTATATTACTTTATTTCGACAATTAAACGTAATACACTAGAACATTAAACTTTATGTCAGCCAAAGGTGTCAGTGTCTCTACTTCAATTAAAATGCCAGTTAGTGAATTGTATCTGTTTATCATGTGTATCTTTGCTTTAAAGTGTGGTATGGCGTAATCTTAGAAATGTGCTTTTCTAGCTGCATTTATATGCCCTCTAACATTCTCTCGCAAAGCAACTGAACATATGATCTGGAAGCAAGTTTTTAACCTTAAACAAAAACACAATATTATTGAAATCAATCATACCATATACTAACACATATTATTAAAGTAAGTAAAATATGGTTTGTCCGTGACAGTACCCTTCACGTTCACATAGTGTTACTGTTTTATATGTAATATAGCGTTTGTATTTTGTTCATATATATATTTCCTCACACTTCAGAACAGTAATTAAGATAAGGTATGATGACAACAATTCACGTTGCAGCTCTTGTGAATATATCCAATATATTTTCTTGCGTGAAACCTTCGGCGATTATGCAGCTATGTTCTTAGAAAACGTCAGGATACAATTGGTCGTGCTGCCGTCATTTTTTAATGTGTCACCAACAAGCTCACGTAACATACACCGAACCATATGAATGGACTAGAATAGGAACGAGAACAAGGCAATGTTGTAAGGGTAATGCAATAGTGTTTGCCAACTGGCCAGTATTCGTGCGCATCGTGCATTGAAGTTAAAGCTGCTCCCTCCACTCATTCGCGTAAAAATCGTTTGCTCCTAGTGATTTTTAGTAATTTCACAAACAGCGGAGGTATCACATACTCCCTAATGATTGCTTAGTTGGTTTATGCATACATGTTACTTCTTTTTTCTGAAATTAATAAAATAAATAAGAACTATTTCGATTTTCGTTTCGAATGAATCCGTTCGAAACTCTGTACGAAACGTAACTATGGAAATGGAGATTTGAGCGGAATACGCTTTAGTCTTCACGCGAACGAGACTTGGGGGCGAGATTGACCTTCATCCTGTCGAGTTGTTTACGTTTAGGAACAGCGAGTTTAGGCACAAACATGATTTTTATATGCCGGCAAAGTTAGCAGACAAAGACAGCATCGACGCATGATTGGGAAAGAATATGGAACTAAGCAGTGAATAGCATGACTTCGGAACAGTGACAGTCACAGTGCCCTGGCTTGGCAAACTACGGACACCGTGCCCGTGGGCCGGCGAACTGGCACTGACTACAATCAACATGCAGCGTTCGCACATATGTTCTTCCAGATAGGTTAGTAATTACAAGTGCTCAGCTATAATCACGTATATATATATATATATATATATATATATATATATATATATATATATATATATATATATATATAGGCATATGAGTATACGTCATTGATATTCCTGTTGTTTTTATTAAATTTATGTTATTGTTTACCTTCAACCTTAGCGCTTATTCAGCCAATACCATGGTACGACAAAATACCAAGGTATGGCTATGCTACGAGTATGATTACGCCAGGCATAGACTATAGCCTATACTTAGATAACTACGACACGTCAGTGATTGATTATAATACTGTAACTATGTAATGTTTATGTCACATATGGTATGCATGTAGCAGGTTTATAATATAAATGCATTATAAGTGATCCGTAACAGTTGCACTTAGGCCTTCGTTATACTTATTCATAATGACAATATTATAATATTATAGTTATAATAATAATTTAATATATTAAGCAATGATGATAATGTGATCGTTCATAACATTGCAATTTTTCAAGTACATTAACATTCAAATGTGTCACATTTTCAGAACTTGAAGTATCATCACCATAGGGCATGTGGAAAAGCTCATCACCTCAAGTAAATGAGTGTAATATACATTAATTTACTCTCTCAACAAACCTTTTATAAAAAATTGTACAGATGTATGTCATTTGTGAATCCAAGTGGCCTGGGGCCCTGTGGATGTGCCTCCCACATTGTAGGAATTTGGTATGCCTGCAAACTTTTTATAATAGGTCAATGCTAATGTGCTTCTATATTGTTTGAAATATGACCCAGTTTAAGTGGTAATAATAAGTTGTGGCATTTTCCGATATCACCACTCCAGATGAGACAGTGGAAGCTGAAGATATGTGGTATCAATAATAATGTAGACTACACAATTTGGTTCAAAGGCCAGTAGAGGTTTTTGTGCCCTCAAGACGTTTTCTGAATCTGACCCTCTATGTGATATTTTATTTGTCTGTATTAATGGGTGGGTGTACTCGTTAAATTGTATATAAGTAAACATCATAAAGTAAAAACGTTTTACCAAAACTATTTCCATGAAATTGACTCAAAATAATGGCAAGCACAATATAAGTATAACTAGAGGTACAATACTGCACTTGATATAATGTATTTATTTCATCAGATAACAAGCAAAGCAACATTAAAAAAATTGAAAACGTGTTGGGTAAATGTAAAGGTTACTTTTATAAATATTCATATCAGCATCCAGCTGAGATGGAGTAATCGTACTGGAATACAGTACTTTTGAGTATTTCGTGCTCGATGTGGCTAAAATAATAGATCCTCCGAGTAGATTGCCAAAGTAATTGTACTCACGATTACTTCTCAGATATATTTTCATATGAACAGTTACAAGCAAATAATTATATTAGACATATAAAAATGGCAATATTAGAAGTAATCTAATAAAATGTAATAATAATCAAGGTATTCAAAAATTCAGTAAGATTTCTCTAATTAATACCTTCTCTTCCCCGAGAGAAAAGCCACATCACATACAAGTTAAATTGTGACAGTCTCTGGGAAGCACTGCAGGAAAGAGGAGATAAGCATCCCCTAACATCTTGCTTTGTAATTTTAGAAGCCAGGCCACAGCCCCACCTGCCTTGTTTGCTCTGTCAGTATGGTGTGAATGGCTGGTCATATTTCCAACATCCAGAAGCCTGACTGGGTCTGGGCGGTTAGCTGCTAAATCCCTGTCTATTATGTTCAATTAAGAGCAAACTGTAAACCTGTCTAAATCCACTGACCGACAGACAGACCGACCGACAGACAGACAGACAGACAGACAGACCAGGCGGTTAGCTGCTAAATCCCTATCTATTATGTTCAATTAAGTGCAAACTGTAAACCTGTCTAAATCCACAACTATTGTGGGTTGTCCCATCCAGACATGGGATCAAATACTTTGAAATGTATTTAAATACAAATATTCTTGAGGGATTAAAATACAATTACAAAAACTTTTTAAATATAAATGTATTTAAATATGAATACATTGAAAAGTGTTTCAAATACTTTTTTTTACTTTTCATTTTGTATGACTATGTAGGTAAAAGAAAAGCAACACATATATTGAGACATCTAGTTTATAGGCATAATTAGTGTTTTGCTCATATGATGACAGACAGACCAGTGATAGGGAGTATTGTTATTGCTAACTGCATCACAATGACAACTGACTGAAAGAGGTAAAGGCCAAAATATATTGTTTGTATGTTAAGCCAGGAGGTCCATAATAAAATGCCTATGTTGCCCTCCAGAAGAGACACTGCTAATCATTGCTAGGATGTTGTGAGAAAGGCTCAACCAAAGTCAGCCAGGAAACCAGAATAGCCTGATGCCAGATTGCAGCCTGACTAAAGAACAAAAGGGATATTGACCTATGGTCACTGTTAGGTGCTAATCCATCCTCTGGCTCTGAGCAAACAAAAGTTGTAGTCACTGCAGGGCCAGGGGGAAGGCTAAGTGTCTTCATCAGTAATTAACACTGTTGGGTGAAGTTGCAGTGCATTAAGGTAATCAGTTTGGTAGGCATTACATGTGACAGTGAAAAATGTTGATACTGACAATGTATTTGAAAAAAATATTTGAAAAAGGCAAATACTTTAGGAAAGTATTTAAATACAAATACTTTTAATTCCTAAACATCAAATACAAATACTTAAAAAGTATTTAAATACTTTCAAATACAAATGTATTTGACCCTCATCTGATATACTACATATTTGAATTGGATACTCTTGAATATGCACCCCTGGTTTTGAAGTGTTGTTATTGTAATGTATTTGATCATGTGTATTTGAAATTCTTAAATGCCTCCTATTTGTGTTTGATTCAGAAACCATAAATTAAATTATTAATCCAGCATTAAATGATTCATCGAATACCTGAGAAAGTCGTCTAATTATTAATAATAATAAGACCTGGATAGTGGATAGCAGTAATCAGTTAGAACATTAGTGACACAACAACAGAACAAGAATGACACCTGGGGATTCCATGAAAGTCGCCTTTATGTTAGAAACAGGATATTCATTAAAGTAATCATGAAAGTAATCATGATTACATTCTAATGTAATCGTACTTGAGTACATTGTAAAGTAATCGTACTCGAGTACATTGTAAAGTAATCGCACTCGTACTCGAGTACATTTGTTGTCTGAGTACTCGTACTCGTAATCATACTCATGCATGTTCAAAGTAATCGTACTCGTACTCAGTACATTTGTATTGTACTCACTCCATCTCAGCATCCAGCACATGGTATATCAAATACTAATTAAGGTAGTTCAAAAACATGAATCCCATTCATTAGGTTTTCAAATGATGCCTTTCACAGAGAATACATTAGCTTTAGCAAACATGTGATACATGTCATACATGTCATGGGAAAATTGCTCAATATTATGAAAAAATTGTCGTACTAAAACATATTTCTGGAAATTTACTTTTGCAAAGAGTTCACCCATAACACACACAATTGTTACAGAAACATGTTGTAAATAGATATCATATACATACTATGTACATATAATAACATTATGTACAGCACTTTGACCATGTTGGATATTATGCTTTAGAAATAATAAATATATTACATAAAGTAACTAGATTATACTTTTTTTTTAAATCAGTAGATATAATTTTTTTAATTTAATGCTATGTATCTTTACACCTAAAAAGTGACTAAACTAGTCAGGGTCCTTGTCATGTGGCTGAGAGTTACATGTGCAATTGCGATATGTTTACTTAATTCTATGAAGAGTACTGGCTAGAGATAGTGGTGAATATCTTTCTTTTGTACAATTAGTGTTTTCACATATTAATTTCAGTGTAGCGGAATGTTTCCCACATTGGTAGAAATGTTCAATATAACAGGTCTGAGTAATGTATATATATAACATTATATTACCATGGTATTGACTTTGGCTAAGTGTGTGTACATATAAAATATCATACATGTCAGAGCCATGTTAATTGTCACTTTGTTTCTTGTATAGGCAGATGCGGATGTACAGTAAAATGCCAGGAAGCTGGTATGCAGTATCATCAAAGAGAGAGTGAACTCACACAATGTCATCGATATCCAAGCTGATGTAGTTCACTAAAGAATGTCGAACCTGTCTAACAGTGTCGAAAACCAAAGGGTTATGCCATGTTTGACAGACCATGGCATCCACCGTTCCATCACCAACTGCAAAGCTAGTCAGGCTTCTGTATTCGCATGTCAAGCACTCTGCATTCTGCATTGGTCTCTAGTCAGTTGGGTATCTGACCGGCATGGAAGCCAGTGTACACACCACCAGTACTGTGGAGTCTGTCATGATGCAACACACAGTACAACTCGGATCACTTCACTTGGTCGACATTCAAATACTTGACATTTAATATGCAGCATATTGCATGGCTCACTGTTGTATAATCTTGTCCACAAATACAACTGTTCTGTATAGCATATTAACTTGTTGAACTAGTGGTAGTAAGCATTGTTCAGTTTCGTGTTGACCTGTAGAGAAAAGCATGTATTCAATTTCAGTAAACAAAAAACATGCATCATGGTAGTGGAGTTGGGAGTAAATAATGATGCCATGTAATAACTATTACATGGTGTACACATATTCATTTGACATTTTATGTCAAACATGAATATGTGAATGATTGGTCCAAGCAAATGTTGGAAATGACAAAATAACGTTATTGTGATGCCAACAACATATTCCCTCAGAAAATATTCAAGCATTCATAATATCTATGTCTACCTTCTTAGCACTGTATTATTGATTTTTTTAGTCATCGCTGCAGTATTTACCCTGCTATGATGAGTGAGGTGGACCACCTCAGTGTTTTCTAAGCCAATTTGCTCAAAATATGCCTCATAGGTATTTCTTGCTATAAAGATGTTTACACTTGTAGCTGTGCATTTGTTTCCTCTCTATTTCCCAGGGAATAAGTTAAAACATCCTTCAGAATGCACCATTTTGAAGGTAATTTTAAAAATTCATAGTGCATGTGCATTAATGTCTGTGTTGACACACTGGGTATAATATGCATTACACAGACTAACAAGAACAAAGGGCATTCTAGTTTTCCATGTTCAAGATAATATGTGAATGAAAACAATGTGTATTTAAATGGACATATTAAACTATTTTTTATAATTTATACGTTGTTGATTGTTGAAATGTTTAAATTACCTGGATTGATCAGATATGAGACTCCAACAGACTACGTATCCTCCCGGCATTTGCCATACCCATGTGACTGCCTTAATCTTAGCCCCTCCTCTGCCTTGTCTCACTTTTGCATTGTAGTGTGGCCTGTAGCAATATTAAAATCGAATATATGATGCATTCATATAATGCTGTGATGAAAATGTTGATAAATATTTGAAAACAGCTGCACGTGTGAGTTGAAAGGTACCAGGTACATAGACTACAGCTAGGCATCATTGACTACAATGGAAACAAGTGCAAGAATGTTATATGTAATTTAATACTTGCATGATATAATAATGTATTAACTTTTAATCAATCATCGCTGCCATAAAAATCTAAATTATTTTGCATAAAATGTAATGGAAATAACAACATTCAGTAATAGTACTGAAATGTAAGTCGCAAAACACTGTTTTAATAATTGTGAGATTAATGTAATTCTCCGTTTGACGTTCTGTTAACGAGATAACGGATGCCTCCCTTAAAAATACTTCTTGCCCGACCAACAAGAGCCTACTACCAGTCCCCCATATCAATTTTATTTATCATTTCCTCCTTCCCGTCATCTATTCTTTGTGGATATGTACTTTCGCAATTACTAAGTTTATTAACAAGATCCTGCGTAATCAAATACAATAACGATACATATCAACACAGGTTGTGTCTGGCTGGGTGATGCCGAGCGATATTGGCGACTGTCAACTCAAACTGGCTTGCCTTGTCAGCGACACTGATAATCTTACAAGTTAGAGAATCCGCGTCCAGTAGACGTTCACAAGAGTGGGTTAGCACCCGACTACTCGCTCTTGTTGCTAACTGCGTTAATGCACTTAATGCGTACCTCCATTGAAGAATCACTTTGCCTTTGGAATCTTAGTCATGACGCGCAAAGCACGTGCGATTTGTTATTGTGCCATAGTAGGCCGATCTCGCATAAAGCACGTGACCCAAAAAGCAAAGGACGTCGGCAGCTGCTGATTGTTTCGCCAGTTATACCCGGTGTAACGGCGATTCTTTTTTTACGATAAAAAAATGACAAGTACGCATTAAACAAATTAACTGACTGTGCATTTTTGTTAAACTATTAACACATTACACATCTGGTCATAAAAGAACCGGTTTGGCGATTAGCAAACGAGTGGAGGGAGCAGCTTTAATCGTGCCTTGATGGAATCGTCTCGATATATCATCCAGCTGTGACTGAGGATGGACGCCCGGAGAAGTATGACGGCAGCACTGAGACAGATCCATTGGTTGCCCGACAACTCTCACCAGTACAGTTGCATAAACGTACTAATCCATACGTCTGGATTCCAGCTAGACTCCACCATTACTTCATGCCTTTCCGATGTATATTCATAATACCTTTGGCCGACTTCGATTGGCCTGCTCGAGTTACCCGCTTAACCCTAACATGGTATCCGGTTTACGCTGCGCACGCAGTACCACGAGAGTAATCCAACTGAACAGTCATGATCGTGCTCACGGAGATAAACCCCTTATGTAAATAAATTAAATAAAGTAATCAGTTGTTCAGTGTGTAAACTGTGACGTTCATCTTCTCGGTCTTAAATTATAAATCATAGCATGTGGTGACACTCACTGCTAATGACGTAGTTACCCGAGTGCATCCTCTCCAAACCGCGATTGCCTCGGGTAGCAGCCTTGAAAATTGCCCTTGGTTATCTATGTCAAGAAGGGTCACGTGAGCGAGTGATCTTGGATGTTCGATTGGCACTCGGGTTATTCGAGTTACTCGCGTAGTTTAATCGAAGTCGGCCTTTGTGTCAGAAAACACTGATATCATTGTTATAACTCCATAATACATTATCTTGCGCTATCCTCTGCCAGATTGTACCATTAGTCTTCTAGTTCGTCTCTCCATCGTCTCGCCGGTCTTCCTCTAGATCGTTTCCTTCGTAGGGTTCACAGGTGATGTCACTCGGCTATCTCGGCAGGTGTGAAAACAACATGCTTGAGGTCTTCGCCCAATCAATTCACAGTGGTGATGTCGAATATAGTATAAAAATGAAATATTTGTATAAATTTATTTTAATTGAGTGACATTATTGTAGTCATCGTTGTACATTTCCCCCTAACTTTAGCACTGTCATAGTTTTCTGGCAATCATTGCGGTGCAATTATATGGCTGTCATCCCACATTGCAAGGGAGACGCTGCCACATTTGTAACATTAGGAACAAGTTGAGTATAAACTACACGCATTTTGCCATGTCCCTAACATTTATTAAAGCAATTCCAAATTGTGCAACAGAGGCATATCTTTTTTGTTGTTTCTTTTGTACTTTCTGTTCCATGTTGATGTCAAGTGTACATTGTAATGGTCAGAAATACATGGAAGCACCTATATAATGATCAGTGAGAATATAACTTTTGATGTGACCAGAAGGTCCGGGATGCAAGTTGATACGGGTCTTTTAGTTTGTTAACAAGTTGTGAAAGCGAGTTGTTATGTAAGACATCTATCAATACATCGGATATTGGCTTAGTGTTACTCTTTGGTTTCGACTAGTTCGCCGGCTAATATCTAGTAGATTGAAGTTCCCATAAATTGTTAAGTTTGGGTTCAGACGTGGACTTGCGTTAACAG
>JAODUO010000558.1:0-47500 GCA_025642075.2 Ridgeia piscesae
GCGTCAGGGCGCGGTTTTCTAAACCAGACTTTTAACGCCTGAATTTCAATGGATTAGGGACCTGCTTGTGAAGTAGTTATGAATACCCATATGAACGCTCAGCATATTTCTGCCCATAGTAATTGACCACCATGTCCATTATTGTGTTCAGCGTATACAATTGTTTAACCTTTACATACGAATTCAGTGAATGTACATTAAACACGTTTAAGACACTTCTCTCAACCGACCCGGGAATATTGTATAAAAACCCGGTCTGATCCTTTCTCGGACATAGTTGTGTTTAAAAAATGAATGGATGGGGATTCACGATGACTATGAAACTGCGCCGAACTTAAACATCTCAATGGGGTGCATGTTAGCAAAACTCATATGTTATATTGTGGAAGTGAAAACGTTTATCAAGTTTGGTGCGGTGCGATTTGTGAGACGCCTATACCTTCGTTCGTGACTATTATAATCTTCCTACCCCTACATTGTTTGCACGACAGTTTAGAAGCAAACGGCACACGACTTCATTTCTTTTCAGTTTTGTATTTTACGAAATGGTACATGGAATGGTGTAAAAGCACCGTCAGCAATCAACCAGTCATTTAGGTTAGATAAAAATTACTTCTTGTTAAAATACCTGCAGTTGAAAGAATATGCAAGCCGGCCAGCCAACCTCTAACCCCTGTCTGGTGTGATTTCATAGTGCTTCAACAGCGAAATGAGTTTACTCTCCTCCCAGTTAACTATTCCTACATTTATTTTAATAAATTTATTATTTTAATTAGTATATATATTTTTAATACAGTGTGTAGTTTTGTGCCAATTTAAGTCGGTATTTTAAAGTATTATATTTGTTTTATTAGCATATCCACATTTTATCAAAGTAGTATTGTATTAACTTTTTAGTATTATTGTATATATATATATATATATATATATATATATATATATATATATATATATATATATATATAATTGTACTTAAGCCTTCGTTATACTTATTCATAACGACAATATTATATATTATATTATAAAATAAAATAATAAATATTTATTAATATGTATTTTTATTATCATTATTTTAGGGTTAATCATTGTAAAGCGCCCCAGAACAATTATTTGGATGGGGCGCTATTTAAAAATAAACTATTATTATTATATATATTAATTTTTATATATATATATATATATATATATTTTATATATATATATATATATAATGTTATTAATATGTATTTTTATTATCATTATTTTAGGATTAATCATTGTAAAGCCCCCCAGAACAATTATTTGGATGGGGCGCTATTTAAGAAATAAACTATTATTATTATTATTACTTGAAAAAATTGCAATGTAATGAACGATCACCTTCCAGGCTTCCAAATGCAAGCAATATCTTGTTATTTTATTACATTAATGTTAATAATAAATTAAAATAATATGTATATACCTATTTTATGTATTAAATTATCATCATTGCATAATGTATTAAATTATTATTATAACTATAATAGTATAATATTGTCGTTATGAATAAGTATAACGAAGGCCTAAGTACAACTGTTACTGATCACTTATAATGCATTTACATTATATACCTATATAGCTACTATTAGGCTAATTAAGCCTATTAGTTAATCTTAGGCTTAGAATATTAACCTGCTACATACTATATGTGACAATAAACATTACATAGTTACAGTATTATAATCAATCACTGACATGTCGTAGTCATCTAAGTATAGGCCATAGTCTATGCCTGGCGTAGTCATACTCGTAGCATAGCCATACCTTGGTATTTTGTCGAACCTTGGCATTGGCTGAATAACTAGGCGCTAAGGTTGAAGGTAAACAATAACATAAATTTAATATATAAAAAACAGGAATATCAATGACGTATACTCATATGCCTAAATATATATATATATATATATATATATGTGGTGATTATAACTGAGCAACTCGTAATTACTAACCTATATGGAAGAACATCTGTGCGAACGCTGCATGTTGACTGTAGTCAGTGCCAGTTCGCCGGCCCACGCCGTGGGCCACGGGCACGGTGTCCGTAGCTTGCAAAGTCAGGGCACTGTAACTGTCACTGTTCCGAAGTCATGCTATTCACTGCTTAGTTCCATATTATTTCCCAATCATGTGTCGATGCTGTCTTTGTCTGCTAAATTTGCCGTGTTGGTGGCATATAAAAATCATGTTTGTGCCTAAACTCGCTGCTCCTAAACGTAAACAACTCGACAGGATGAAGGTCAATCTCGCCACCCAAGTCTCGTTCTCGTGAAGACTAAAGCGTATTCCGCTAAAATCTCCATTTCCATAGTTAGGTTTCGTACAGAGTTTCGAACGGTACCGTTCGAAACGAAAATCTAAATAGTTCATATTTATTTTATTAATTTCAGAAAAAAGAAGCAACTTGTATGCATAAACCTACTAAGCCAATCTTACGGAGAATTTGATACCTCGGCTGTTTGTGAAATTACTAATAATCGATAGCAAGCGATTTTTACGGGAAGGAGTGGAGGGAGCAGCTTTAAATGTAACAAAAACAGAGTTACTGCTAACCGTTCCACAATAAGAAGACACCATCGATCGGTTTGATTGCCGTTTTCGCTCGCTTGTTCTTACTGTAGTGTAAAAACCTAAAGGTAAATTCTTATATACCGCAGTATCCAATCTTCAGGGTTGCTCAAAACGAATTAAACTTTACCCCTGCTGCCAGACAACGCATTGCAAACAACAACAACGCGACAGTGCTCCAGAGTAGGATTATATTTATTCACTTAAATGGAAAACCTGTACAAACCGAACACCATAATCGTCTTCTCTGTCGGATGTTATACTGCCCATTGGCTCATCCATAGAGTTGGCCCTTTTCCAGTTCTTTAATATTTAACTGTCGATCTGTATGAAAACTCATCACTGACTTTGCAGAAGAAAACATAACCTAGTAAGTCATACGACAATATCGGTTGCTATATTATGTTTAAAAAAACATTATCTTTTTATGTGCGTATGTGTGTGTGTGATGACCTTTTTCACGAAAACAGTAACTTTCATTACTCTCCTAATTGGTTGAAATGTGGACCAGTGCAGACGTATAACTATTACAATTTAATAGTGCTCCAAGACAAACTTTGGCATTGCCTTATAAGTAGATACAATTTATGTTACTACAGGATACGTTCATTACTAGCATGATCCCTAAGAAAATAATGATCTCGCTGCAGAAAAGAAAGTGGATGATCTCAATCAGTTGGGCATGCAACCTTTTATTTGTTGTTGAACTGGGTTACATAATAACAGGCAACCACATCCAAAACCTTAGGCATCAACTATGTTACAGTATACCAATTCTAAAGCATATAATAATAACCTGTCTGATAGCATCAAATCAATTAACAGAAGCCGATTCTATATTAGAAGCATGAAAACAAGTGTCAAAATATTTTTGAAAATTCTGTCAATATAATTTATCGTTAATAATAGATCACGGAAAAATCGCTGTAGCCCTCATTTCGGAAAGAAACAGTGCAACATTAGGTATGCTGGGTGTTCTTCAATACATACAACTACAGGATATAATGTGTAAGCTGCTTTACTGATGCCCTTACATATGAATGCATTTTCGAAACCGGGTATATTCATACACATTTGCTTTTATTAAAGAAATACCTTACAGAAACACAAAATTAAAATCATGACAATTTGATCCTATGATTGTTCAGCTTCTAAATAAGAACATTGTATTCAGAAGTTCTAGTTAAAAGCTAACCGTAAGAACAAACAAGCTGAAAGTGTTAAGTATGACCCATCTTTAAAACACAATTTATCTTACTGAGCACATTACGGAAATGATTGATTCGTTAATAAATGGTTGACATACTAATTCTGCTACAAACAAGAGATGGACAAATGTGTACTAGCAAAAATTAAACATCAATATGTAAAGTGCATATCGAACTTTCTAAATTCCAATGGTACTGTACAAACACACACATATCTGAAATACACTTCAGTCGACATTAACACTAAAACTTCATTATATCAAACCATGTGTGTCAGTATGCTAATACCCACAAACCGAGATACAATTGTTATTGTGAACCAGACTGGTTTTGTTAGCTACAAACATTTCAAAAGCAACAAGTCAACTAGTAACGGACAACAGTGATTCACATAGCGTACCATTAGAGCGTACTATTCCATGAAGAGTAAAGCCTAAACTTGTTGTCTTAGTATTCAATGTTCTGGTGTTTTGTTTTCAAACGCTGTAATTACAGCAGTGAATACAGTCCTGAAAACGACCGCACAACGTCTGAATGACCACACAATTAGCCATCCGTATCATCACCATCCATGTATCAGGCTTTCTTCTGCATCTCACAAAACATGTCCATGTATCAATTCTTCACTTTGGACTAAAGACCCCCAAAAGAGCAACCACAATATATGCCAGTTACATAAACCACACGTTGTCAAAAGGCAATTGCTGTACAACTTTCTGTAGCCTTCAGAACAAGCTTGACGCTGCTTCGCTCATCCTGGAATGCTGAGCACCCCCACACGGCTCTGCAACACAAACCAACACATCCTGTGATAAAATGATAACTAGTCTCAGGAAAGCAGAATGATGTGATCAAATAACAAACTGTCGTCTTTCAAAACAACTGCTATCAATGTGGCATTCCCACAACTGGAGTAAAATATTGTGTTGTATTTGCTCTGACAACTTAGTATACTACAAACAGCTTATGGTTACAAACAAATTATTAGTTAGGTTCTGTGCATTTATTCCAACTGATCTACTGGATGTATGATCCAGTTACATTCATATCTGTTTTGTAATTGTACTGAAGGTAATTCCTTGATGGATTCCAAGATCAACTAAGTATCATTCATGACACCCACCTATTTTATTTGCTGCTGCTCCTACTCCTACTACGACTGTGGCTGCGCTTCCTGTCATATGACCTGGATCGTGATCGTGAGCGGGTCTTGGACCGAGTCCTGAATGAGAAACAGTTATTGTAGTAATCTTTGAAAAAGATGCATGTCAGCTGCTACAAAAAATTAGCAGCAGGCTAAACGCCAGTTCTGTCAAAACTATCCCAGGGGGTTCAGCAACAATAACCTGTTCCAAATGAAAACACAGTTAACAGATGAACTCCATACAGATCTATGTCTGCTCACCATAAGTAATACCAACGATTCTATGGCCCAATTATCTTGAAACAACTACTGAATGTTCCACGCGTTATGAAACGAAAACATGCTTACGTCTTTATGTATAGCATTATGGACCACCTCGAGCAAAATGTATTTGCAATATCTGAACGATAACTATTTTACACATCAATTAGGAGAAAATCTTAAAATGATTACGCATCATATATGTTGAAATGCAAAAAGTCTTACATGCTTGTGCTGACATGTACCAATTTTCACGAGACGATTAAGTGATGTTGGAGCTGATTGAATCGGGCAGTGAGACAGGGCAGATCTGACTAAATCGAAGGACAAGGTGATTTGAAGTGCAGGAACGCGCCGTGTTGGTCGGGTAAATCAACCACATTTGAAACTGCAGATGACGACTGAGCCAACGTGATCATACGATTGCACAATCACGCGGAGATTTCAAGAGGCAGATGATGGACGTTCGACAGCAGTCGGGTTAGCAGAACAATAGCTGGTGCCGTCACAGGCAGTCAACATTGCATGGTGGCATTGAGCCGGTATTTGTGGTCACATGAGCCGTACCACAGATCACAGGCAGCGTGCGACCAAGTTGTTTGAAGAAAGTGTAGGCAGAAGTCTGCAATACATTCGACAAAAAATTATTAATGATCGAAGTATTACTTGGGCTGAGTTTCTGGCTTAACGCCTGCCAGCGCTACGGTACAAAAAATATCCAAAACGTCACAGATGTCAGAAGAAAGCTATTGTTACTGACAATTTTTTTCTTTTCGCAGTTACATTAAAATCTGTTATTTCATATATAGCTAGTAATACTCCCTCTTGTTCTAAAAAAAACTTGAAAACGTACTAATAAATGTGAGTATGGAAGGATGATGAACTTCTCGGTAAAAGGTGTTAACAACTCAACAGATCATGTTAGCAAAACAAACTGAAACAACACTCCGGCTGTTCTTTAATGAACCACACCAATACATATCTTTATACACTGCTGCAATAAATGCAGAATCCCATAGCTGAAATACATGTCATATTAATAACTTTAGTCAAACCTGCACAATAACATGACACATGTATCATTTGTTATCTTAGCTCAGCAGCTGTACGTGTGCTGGCTCACTGACAATCTTCAGATTAAGTTTTTAAAGACCTGACTTTATTACAGTTAATATAGGTAATATAAACTATTTGGAAGACAAATTTGTCCATCAAATTAGTTGCAGAAAATAAGGTCTCAGTTCCCCCCCCGAGCCATTTATAAGAATTTTGATAACTAAGTCGTGACATCAAACCATTCTATTTTCAGTCTACATTACAAGCAGCACAAATGTCTGTTTTTGCTAGTTAATACAAAATGTGTCACATCTTTTTTCATATCTTTCTCTTGAACCTGATACACATGGATACTTGTCGACATTAAAATGATACAGACATGCTGTGCCAGCATGTCTCTATCATTACAATAGTCATGATTTAAAACACTTACTTTTGCATGCAAGCTTAGGAAGAACGTCAGTGAAACTAGGCTACATTACAGTAAGACACCATAAATTCTTTATTTCCAGTAAGAAAATATCTTACCATCCAACGTCTTTAATGAAAATATGTTACCAATTATTCTTTATGCAGCCATCTTAACTGATCCTGTTCAAATCTGCCAGTGCAGTGAACACACAGAATACACTAACTTTTAAATAAAAGTGCACACTAAAGGACTTAGTAAAGTTTAATATAATTAAATGTTATACTGTGCACTGTAGGTACGTATGAGAATACCAAAGTATGACAAAAAGTCTCACAATGTTCACATTTACACTATGAACTCTTAAAACTGCAGGAAACTCACAGAAAAATAAAACATGAAAAGATATTGTCTTATAATAATTTTGGGAGACAACTGAAGAATAAAAACAATGCAGTCACTATAAATAAAAATCTTTCAGGAACACAACTGAAGAATAAAAACAATGCAGTCATTACATATAGATATATCGAATAGATATATTTCAGGAGTACAAGTGTGCTGAGTATCAAATAAAACATGGCAATTTGTATGCAGTATATTGTAGAAGCCATGCCACGCCAACAAGGCTGTTTTCATATGACTCCCAATAATCAAATATGAACTTTTTGGAAATGCAAAGTTATCCAGATAAAACCACTATTTTTAATCAACTGCTAATAACTATGCATATAAAGCAATTATGTATAACAAAACATATAGAGAGAAGACATTACATTCATGTCTTCATATCAGATCTCTGCAATGTAGGATCACCTAACACACATTAGTTGCTGTTATGACTATCAACAAATTAGTGAAAACAAAAGTTATTATTAAATAAAGGATGTAACTGAATGGTGTACCATACAGCAATGAACATACCTGCTCCTGCGACGTCGCCCTCGTCCACTACCACCCCTTCTGGGGCAGTCGTATGCATAATGACCCCTTTCTCCACACTCGTAGCAGCTGTCATTCGTGTCAAATGGTCTCCTTGAGCCGCCCCTACCACGACCACCACCCATGCCACCGCCGCCGCCGCCGCCGCCGCCGCCGCCACCATCCCAGGGTCGTGTTCGCCTTCGGCCCCTCGATGCCTCGACATGAACGCGTGAACCACACACATTTCTGTAACATTTTGAAACATCTCTGTATAATCATCACTCAAAATAGCTAGACACATTACATGCTGTAAAATAAAACAAAATGTTAAATATCAGAGTAAACAGAGTCTAATACATAAATGTGTTACAATGCATTTCTTCAAGCATTAGCCAGCACCCTCTGCATCTGAGTGCTAATACTATGAGTGCTAATACTATAGGAGCTTTGCAATACCCAGTTGAAATATCATCAGAGTTCAGGTGCAATATATAAGTACATCTTAGAAAACATGGGTTATGCGTGATTAAATATAACTATCTTACGATCCATCCAATCCTCTGATGGCATCTTCAGCATCTCGTGGATCTTCAAACTCAACAAATGCGAAGCCTGGTGGGTTGCGGGCCACCCAAACATTTCTCAGTGGTCCATAGTAGTTGAATGCCCTCTCCAGATCCTTTTCAGTAGTACTCCGTGCCAAATCACCAACATACACCTTGCATTCCCTGTCTTCATCCCTATACCGAGACATGTCTGTAACAAAATTTATATATTTTTTATTAAAAGTACATAATGCACACCACCAAGGGAAGGATGCCTATGGCTATATTGAGGGACTAATTCTAAAACAAAAACATTAAGAAAATAAATGTTACATTAACCAATTATATTAATTCAATTGGTTAATATTACTGACATAAAGGTAATTTTTTTTACAAAAGTAGTTTTCTGGCAGTCTGCCAAGTTTATTCAAAATAGAAGACAATAACCTAAAATGTAAGTATTTTGGTGCAGTTTATTGGTAACTTCAAATGTGTCTTCCGGGGATTTTTTTTAATAAACAATTGGCCTGGATTTGAAATGTCAAGACATGTAGTCATGTATAGATGGTGGTAGGTAATAGGATTAGTTACTTAACAAGTGTTTTGAGCATTGATTGTGCTTTGTACATGAATCTGAGTCTGCTTTCTAGTTGCGGTTAAGGTTAGTTGGCATGGTTGTGATGGATCAAGTGGCACGATATCGCACATGTTCTAATTTGTCTGGGGTAATCCTCTCTCCGTTCCCCCTTCATATTACAGCTGTCCATTCGCCATTTACTGGGCAGTGGTGCACACTGCTCATCAGATTCAGTTATCACGGAACATTGTGTACCGTTTTTTTTTAGTTGAAGCAATGTAGGTGATTTTCTTATTCTTCAGGATTACCGCCTAGCCTCAACATGCTGAGGATACAGACAGGCGAACAGGAAAAATCAGAATTTTGTTTTCTTTTTTCTTGATACTTTGGTCAAGATAAAAAAATTACATGTTCCAGGGCTTCATTATTTTGGCTTTAATAGAAACACAATTAGGACCAAATTTGTTCTTTACACTGAGGGTGACATTTATGGTTTATCTGCCCTAATCATGATTTTATAATTATTTTACAATTTTCATTCGACATCAATTGATTTAACTACACAATTGTGATTTTTAATTTGATTTGATCGTACTGGATTAAGTCAGGTTACATAGTGAAGTACTACTAGCAAAATGTGTTATCGTGTAACATCCACAACTGTTTGCCCCAAAAGAGATTGGTCATGATAAAACCCGTCGCCGCATCAGCGTCTACCACGAACGAGTCCCAACTCCAACGACACAAAATGGAGGCCGGCAATTGCGACAAAGAAACAACAAAAATCAGTTAAACGGGGTAAACTTAGTCATAACATAATCGTTAACATTGTGCTAGAACACACACTGATCTTCTGTATCGTAATCACCTGAACAAATTTCACTGTATTCTTGGTGGATATCAACCTTACTGAACACACATTCAGAGGACGCTACCTCGGTGAAAAACGTCTACCCAAGATGCTTTGCAAGCAGCAAAATGTCGTAAATTATCATTCCTAGATGGCGACACTGTCGGTGGACCAGTCCAGAAATCGGTGATCCTCGCAAAGAAGGGTAGAATCGTGGGACCTGACCAGTTATAGTTATTCACTCCGTAATTGTTTTTAAGGCCGCATTTGTAAAGTACTTGTAGGGTATTTTATAATGAATTTATTTTAACTGTTTTTTATTTACTTTTTTATTAACTTATTAATATAATTTATTATTTAAGTTTAGCTTATGAACTAGGATTTTTAGAAGCTTTATTATTTAATTATCTATTTATTATCATTTAACATTTCGTCTTTACGTGTAAGTTTAAACTGATTATGAATGTTTTATATATGTGTAAAGGATAGTGATGTTGAACACTAGACTCAACACACTGACGATGTGAGACTGTTTATTGGTATAATTGACACCTATAGTACGTGGTGTAACAATAAAACTAATGTTACATAGTGACCGAACCATATAATTCTATTGACGTAGTACACGGACGCATAGTATTTCAGTTCTCTCATTCTCAACATCATTCATCTACATAGACTATTATAAGGAATAGTTATAAAACTCATGATATATCAAACACGTACACCGTTTACAAATACTTCAGCAACGCATGATATATCAAACACACAGTTTACAAAGACTAATACAAATACACCTAATAAAAATAACATAAGTCAAACTAGGTACATTCACAACATGTGTGATATAATCAACATACCTAGTGGTTCTCCCCTACTAGCTCTCATTCGCGACAACGCCGGCACAATTAAGTGACCGGTCGCTGTCCACGTCCGCTGTCCATCTGCATGGCTCAGATGACGCGCTATTCCCACATCCTCAATCTTAGCTTCCCTACCAGGAAGGCTACCGTTAACACAATGTAAATGCTCTAGCCCTTTGGGAGCCTGTACCACTGTACCACTATATCATAATGCTACACCTTTACTACAAATCTACACCTTTACATATGTATGTGTTACAATGTATTTTATGCTCCTCTGAGCGGAAAGTTTTTCTGGATATATGGCGCTTTACAAATAAAATTATTATTTTTGTCCACTTTAATATATTTTACTTTCCATGCACAAAAACAACCAGAACTATACACAACTGCAACAAGTCTACTCCAAGTACTCAAACGGTTTTGGAGCAGTTTTCAACAATATGCAGTGCTAATAATAATGGTCATCCTACTCGATAATTCGAGGGAATTTACTTGTGTTGTTATGCTTCTAGTTTTCTCCTATTTTATAGATACTACATCTATGGACCAATCTTATTTACATGGTGCAATTAGAGAGGGAGGGAAGGAGGGAAGGAGGGAGGGAAGGAAGGATGGAGAGAATGAGGGAGAGAAGGAGGGAGGGAAGGAGGGACAGACAGACAGACAGAGCCACCGAGCATACAATCTTTTAGCACCATGCAGCAACGATGAGAGTATGACATCAACAACACAAGAGAGAGGGAAAGATCACATACAAAATGAGAGGCAGTGAGTCAGTGGACACACAGAGTAGACGTTTAATTGCACTACTATAATACTTACTCAATCTGTTCCTTACAGGCTAACACATCATGATGGAGTCCTGAACTGGACTTCTATGTCCTTTTCTAGGCCTATGCAGATATTCCTTATATATATGTATGATGTTATAATGAGAGTTGTCCTTAACAACAACTGTCCTACACGCCAGCACAACACAGATATGTTCATGCTATTTATTACATTACAACAGTCAACATTAAACATTGTACAGTGTATTCATGAAGTTGTAATCCAATGCATACAAACTACAACTCAAATTTTTTTATACACCATATAATAGTGGTGTATGTTTAATGACTGAAAATGGAACACTGCTCAATTGTCATTGATCTGCAATAAGTGCACGAGTAAATGCAAATTGGAACATAAATCTATTTGATCAAATGTATTATTAACATTCAAACTATGAACCAGCTACATATTAAAATGTATAACATAAACATATTTCAGCAAGTGTTGTTTCCATGTGAAATGACTTCATTAATAATTGTAATAAACTGATGATTACCATTTCCTGATAAATTTATATCATCACACCTATTTTACTAGGTTACAAACATTCATATAATTACGAATATCTAGTAAACTAATTACTATAACAAGCCATGCAAAAACATCCCAATATGTCAACATTATTAACTGACCTGAGTGTCACAATGGAACAGTCAGTTGTATTCTACTGAGTAGCTGCACAGTTGTCTATTATTTATTTTTCATGTACCGGAAAAGTGTACGATAACTGTCCATCCAATAGCTAAAACCATCCTCACATGTCAGCGCTGACTAATTACACAACTAGCCCTGGCAGATTCTGTATGCAGTGTGGAAATTAGCCGAGTTAAACTACCAACTGACTTCGCCAATGCGACTGTATCAGCCGTGAGAACAGCGAAAATACCCACCTACCCACCCCAATTTGAAGATGGGTAAACAACTTCTGCATAATGAACCTTTTACATCCTAAACATTTCATGTAAAACGAGCCATGATTGGCTGAAATTAATTTTATTATGATCACCTGACCTGCTCCCAACAGCTGATCAAATGAGTGATTTCATAGGCTGAGCTAAAATTCCGTTTCACAAAGCAATTAGCAAGAGGTACTGCTGGCTGGCACTGATGTAATCAGCAGCTGCAGCAACCCCTGGCACACAAGGATGGCTAACACAGAAACTACCAGGAATTGCCATATTCAACAATATCCAAAACAGAGGCACAATGTATAACAGACAATATGACGTCATTGTGTTAATATGAAATAAGTGATCACTGTGTGCACTTGTATATACTACATAAGAATCCCATGATTACCTCACCTACCAGGTACACACTACACTGTCTTGGGATAGTTACACAGCGGTAGTGTGTGGCTACAGGAGGGTCACGCAAGTGTAGCTTTGGTTCTAACTACAGAGTGAGATGTCCTCAAGAAGTCTAGTGTCTCCACAACCTATCCTTGTGGTGTAGCTTTGGTTCTAACTACAGACTGGGATGTCCTCAAGAAGTCTAGTGTCTCCACAACCTATCCTTGTGGTGTACCTTTGGTTCTAACTACAGACTGGGATGTCCTCAAGAAGTCTAGTGTCCACACAACCTATCCTTGAGGTGTAGCTTTGGTTCTAACTACAGACTGGGATGTCCTCAAGAAGTCTAGTGTCTCCACAACCTATCCTTGTGGTGTACCTTTGGTTCTAACTACAGACTGGGATGTCCTCAAGAAGTCTAGTGTCTCCACAACCTATCCTTGTGGTGTAGCTTTGGTTCTAACTACAGAGTGAAAAATTTTTCCCCCTTCCAAAAGAAGTTCCTAAGGTTTTTCTCCACAACCTATCCTTGTGGTGTAGCTTTGGTTCTAACTACAGACTGGGATGTCCTCAAGAAGTCTAGTGTCCACACAACCTATCCTTGTGGTGTAGCTTTGGTTCTAACTACAGAGTGAGATGTCCAGGAGAAGTCAAGTTTCATCCCAACTACTGATTGAGATGTCCAAGAGAAGTCTGGTGTCACCATAGCTTATCGCTGTGTAGTTGGCAGACTGTCAATCTGCAGCTGTAGTGGCGTGTCTAGTCTCTGTGCCGCCGTGGACTGCGACTTACAGAACGTCCATATGACCGAGACCTACAACAACACAAAGTTCCAACTGAATCACTTATATGCCAGTTATGAAATGAACTATTTGGCGTGTTATTCTGTAGGCATCCTGTGAACCTCTAAGCCAAAACCAAAGTATTCATTAAAGAAATTATTTATTATCTAGATGTTACTTGAAGTGTCTTGATTTAGCCTATCGATGCTAACAATGTGGATTCCAGTTATGCATGATAAAATCTTATCTACTTAGCCTTTTTTTAAAGTTGTATCAGTTAAATATTATTGACCCTTGAAAATTTGATTCAACAACTGTCCAAGGGAAAAATTATGAATACACTCACAGATATGTATTATTGTGTAGCACAATTATTTAATAATAATAATATATATTTATAATATATTATATATATATATATATATATACATATATATATATATATATATATATATATTCATTCATTCATCATTATCATTGTACAGCCATAGTGTCCCATGGTTGGGCCTCAGCATGTTTCCACATCTGCCTATCTTGCACTATTTTGTTGCTTTTCTTGTGTAAGTGGACTGACATCGAGCTGTTGGTGTAGATATCCTTCAAGAGTTCGATGTACACATCTTCTATCCCCTGTTCTTGAAGCGTGGTCAGTACTGCTTGAGTTTGTACTGAGTCAAAGGATTTCTCGTAGTTGACAAATGCAATGCAGAGTGGGACATTATATTCTCTGCACTTCTACTTCAGTTGGTTTACAACGAGGATGTGGTTTGTCGTTGAGTATCTGATTCTGAATCCAGCTTGCTCTCGTGGCTGATTTTCGTCGAGTGTCTTCTCTAGCCTTTTTATTAGTACTTTCGGTCTGATATACATCTGTCTGTAATTCTTGAGGTCTTTTTTATTTCCCTTCCTGAAGATTATCTTAGCGTTCTTCCACGTTGTGTCTTTCTGGTAAGCATTTAGTGTACAGGTTAGCAAGTGTCTTCGAGATGGTATCTTCTCCTGCTTTCAATGTCTCGATATACATATGGTCGTTGCCTGTTGCTGTCCTATTCTTCATATCTCGCAGTGCTGCTTCCACCTCCCATGATGTCACTGTGGATTATGGTACTTTGTTCACTGTTGTATACCTTGGTGTAGAATTCCTCTATTTATTCTATGATCTTATCTTGATCATGGATTTCTCTAGCCTGCTTGTCCAGGAGTGTGATCACTCTCTCTTGGCCTAGTTTCTGCGTTCTTCGGAATTTCTTCAGGCTTTTTGATGTCTCGTATGATCTCTTGGTTTATTTCCTGATGTCCTCTCTTGTTTTCATTTTGATGGTCTTGCATGTTTCTGCGTACTCTATTCATTGTTTCTCGTCGCCATTCTCCACCATTTCTCGTTGTTTCGTCAACAGGGCTCGTGTTGGTGATGATATGCTCGATTTCAGTGGCTTGTTAATTGCCTTAGCTACTCTTGACGCGCTTTGTTGGATCATGTCTGTGATGGTTTCGCTCATAATGTCAATGTCGTCTAGTCCTTGTAGGATCTCGAATCGGTTTCTCAATTTGAGTTGGAATTCGATCTTCTTTGATCTCCTTTTTCCAGCATATATACACACACACTGTATTTAATATATAACATTCAGTTGTCAATGAGTTGATCTATCCATCATGTGCCTAGTAAAACAAAAACAAATGGACTCCACACCCACTGTATATTCTATTGTGTATTTTGTTGATGACAGAAACATACAGCAAGGTTGCGAATACTCAGCAGTATGCAGGTATGTTTTGTTTTGTAACTTACGTACATAACCATTAGAAAGATTGTTAGCTAAGGCAATGCTTGAGAGGTCGTGCACATAGTTTTGACTGTGGTGTGTGTAACTTGCGACATACATCAGATCAGTTCTCTGCAGCTACAAGTATGTTTATGACAGACGGACACACCTGCTGCGACTGTCACTGCGACTGCGCGAGTAACTTCGTCTTCTGTCATAAGACCTGGATCGAGACCGACTCCAAGATCGGGACCTGGAAACACAAAATGTTTACAGGGTCATGCAAATGTAGAGTGTGGCATCAATGATGATGATAAATGGATGTGCCACAGTTGACATAACTGCAGACTAAATCATTGCGTTCTGAATACTGGCTGTAATGAGAGCCTGTTCAAACAGAAAGCACAATAATGGAAGTATGCACAATTCAGAGGTTTTGTATGCACACTGCACTGAAAATGAATGTTTAAATCAATCCATCATGTTTAGTATAAATTTGTAAAAGTTATCTTTTCATATATACATTATTATCAATTTAAAGGAACTCTATACAAGTATTATAATTTCATTTAACACGGGTGTCAAAAATCAGATGTATTTCTTTTTCACGAGAACACAGCACATATATCCCCCAAATAATCCCAACCAAGACGTTGTTGAGACATGAGTCTGTTTAGAGGCAAGATAGAGGAACCCATCACTGTCACACGAAGAACACATCCAACGGACAGAGCGATACCAAAGATGTCTCAACACATTTCAAACTGGCGAAAGGCGACCGAGCCAAACTAGACCATACATGGATTCACAATCGAGTTGATATTTCAGGAGGTTGAATCGGGGTTGAATGCTGACGGGTTGTCAATGCCAGACGGTTGAGTTGAACAATATCTCATGCCGTCACAGATGGTCAAGTATTCATGACGGCTCTGAGCCGGTATTTGTGGTCAGTTGAGCCGAACCACAGATCAAGGGCAGCGTGCTGTCAAGTTGTTTGATGAAAGTGTTGACAGAAGTCTGCAATGCATGAAAGTGTTGACAGGAGTCTGCGGTACATGTGTCCAATAGTTAACATGCTACGGTTACATGAAAGTGTTGACAGGAGTCTGCGGTACATGTATCCAATATTTAACATGCCGTAGTTACTGGCTAACGCTGATTGAGAGACAATAAATGATAAATACATTAATATTAAACAGTATCATTATTTTGATCTGCTACGCGGTTTGTGATGGTGTCACGATACCAGTTTCTAAAGAGGAACAGACTAAAAAATTACTTATCTAATTGCAGTCTTAGTAAATTTCCCCTGAAGCAAGTTGTATTTTTGAAATGATCTTTGAAATGAGCTAACAATTGATATGTTAGTAAGCACAGTGTAGCACTCAGTGATTCATTCAGGTTTGTCAACTACTCTACAAATGTTTATGTGATCATTAACTTTTTGTCAGCTGAAACATAGGATAATTTATACAAAACCAATTATTGATTTTTTTTCTAATTTTTTTTCTTCTGAGCAGCCTTTCAGAGTTTGTTTTATAAATTCAACACTAAATGCACTTATAGATTACAAACGTTTACAGCCCCCCTCTTCAGCGGACCTATGTCGGGACAGTTTGTTAATGAATGGACTGTTTTGCCATGTTAATGTCCCGCTGATGAAGGGACACCCCATGGATGCGGACAGAATATTTTGGTTACATGTCCCTCCTAAAGCTGACATGTAGATGCTACTGTTTTTCATGCAAGGGAAAATGTTCAACATATGATACAAATATCAGAACAAATATGCTAATGTTATACCTAGAACACAAGTAAATTATTGAACATTATATTTGTTGACCTATGACTGTGTCATGGGTCAATTACATACACACTGTATATGGACTACACAGTGCATTTTTCGTACACATAACCGAAATCCCCCGTTGCCATACCCACCCCATTAAAATTTGTCTGTCCCCCAGATGAGGGGACACCCTCAATGTAGGGACAGTTTTGCTTGGATACAGGAGTCTCCACTGAAGAGGGGGACTACTGTAATCATTACGTTTGCATTCACAAAACAGCTATATCCAGTTTTTAATAAAAAAATTGCATTTATTTTATTTAAAAAATATTAAGGTGTAAGTAAACACAGTCAGATGCTAGTATCACGATGTAAGTTCTCCACATTGCTGTAATCTTAACACTGAAGACTCATTTGACGCTGTCACTGCTGCTAACATTTTCACATTGTAAATTAGTGTAAAAATGAATTTATGCTAGCAAACATATAGGAAAAAACCGACGTCACTCTTAGAAGATTAAGTCCACTTTGAATTCCAGATACAGTATGCAAGTGCAACAGATCTTGTGTATTCAAGGCATCCCACCCAGTGAATGTTGGCTGGAACACATACTTCATCCCAGTAATCACAACGTGGCTCTGACACATACGCACGCACGCTGTAAACACACACACACACACACACACACACACACACACACACACACACACACACACACACACACACACACACACACACACACACACACACACACACACACACACACACACACACACACACACACACACACACACACACACACACACACACACACACACACACACACACACACACACACACACACAAACAGTGCAAAGAATTGAATAAAAAACTTCCATGTGTGATATAACTGAAAACCCTGGCACAGCAGCCACTGCCAGAGAAAACAAACCCTGTTCATATCCCACCATACCTGCTCCTTCGTCGTCTGCTCCCAATGCCGCCACGTCGGTGGCAGTCGTAGGCATAATGCCCTCTCTCGCCACACTCGTAGCACCGGTCACTTGGGTCATACGGCCTTCTTACTCTTGGTGGCCCGCGGTAACGGTCCATCCAAGGTTTGGCACGAACTTTCCCCGTGGACATTTCAACACGCACTCGGCTGCCATTGATGCTTCTGCAATGGATTCAACAAGCACTGTCATCACACAAGTACACAACACCACACACGGTCGACTACCCGCTCTGTCCTTGAAGTCATGAAGTCAGTGTATATCATTTCACAGTGTTAAACTGACACTTGTTTATGTGTCATGTATTACTGTCACGGGACAAAAACCATCATTTATCAGGAGCACTATACCAAATATTGTCCTATCTTACTATGATTTTTATCACAAGGCTCACTTAATTCTCAGTAATCAGATCTTCTATAGAATCTAGTGCTTTCCAGTTTAAATAGTTAACATTGAATAGCACAGGCAATCTAACCTGATAGATGTCATTAAAATATATCTTTACTGACTAGAGAATAATCAACCAAGTTTCTTACGACCCATCCAGCCCTCTGACGGCATCGTCAGCATCTCGAGGGTCTTCAAACTCAACAAAGGCAAATCCGGAAGGGTTGCGCGCAACCCACACGCTGCGGAGAGGCCCATAGTAACTGAATGCTCTTTCCAAGTCCTTCTCGAGCGTGTCTCTCGCCAGATCGCCAACGTACACTTTGCAGTCAATGGAATCTCTTCTTGACATGGCTGCAAATGATTTTTTTGGCATTTTAAGTTGAGGTAATTGACTACCGACTCCTGTTTGTGAGTACTGTGACTGTGTGAATAGTGTCCTATTTTTAACTTTTGTTACATCTTACAAGTAGTAATATAGAATGAGAAAGTTATATTTGCCGACCCATTGTTTGAGGTAAGAATCAGCTTCCACATAATGTGACAGCCATTCTGGCAAGACTATCTTATCAGCTTCTAAATGTAAGGTAGTGACGGTGCTCTGGTTTCCCTGTTGTCATCGATTGACACAAGTCCATGATCCAGCTCCACTCCAGCCTCAGGTTGACATGTCAACGTAAATTTTTAATTGCTGATAATTATTATATTTTGTCATATATGTTATGTTAGAGCCAAAACAACGAGTAAGCAAAACAAAAATATCATTTGTAACGTACTTTTTGATACATGATTTTTTGAAGAGGCAATATATATATATATAAACAAATTCTGATTCTCAGCCTATCTCTAAATAAACCACAAAGTGGTAAAAGGAACTGAAACTGTGGCATGTTTAGTAAACCTACAATAAAAAGAGTTTAATGTTTATCACTGAAATGTGCATAGACATGTACGTAGTTCTTGGAAAAACATCTGAATTAATGTTCAAATGCAGAGGGTGGGTGCTGTTTTCTAAGGTCAACGAGAACATAAGCTGGGCTAACAGTGGTGCGTTTTTTTACATACTTTAAAAATAGAAATATAGTATTTGCATTATCTTGGCAAAATGACAGCATTCAAATATTTTTTACAAAAAAAGAATGAAACAACAGTTGTTTTGATTGTAACTTTTCAATGTTACTGACTAAACTTGCTACAATCACAATGTTGTCCAAGATGTAAAAAAATATTATGTTATCTTTAATTTGATGTATCACATTAATTTGTCAGATATCACGAGCTTAATTATCTGCTCATTTTTAACAGGTCTGCTAAATACGAAACTTCGTCAAAAATGTAGCTAGGTAGGCCGTATCTTGAGGAAAGAAGTTCAGTTCAATTCAATATGATTTATTCAAACAACATTCAACAAACATTACAATTTAAGACTACGTGAAAATGCGTAATGTTGTTTGAAGGGAATAAACAAGAAGTTAGAATTTAAAACTTGTTGTAGTATGTATCCCCAAACACAATATTTGTGGTCACAACCATATATTAGAAGAAATAAATAAATATTGCACACATCTTAAATACATGACTAGGAAAGAAAACAAAACATTTTAAACAATAATTTATAAACATACATTTTAGTGATACAAATCTCCTAGACCTAGTCTAGTAGTCTCGGACCTAGCTATATATGTTCATTACTGACAGGAGCTGACATTATTATAGTCACATTAACCACCAGATCAATATTTTAACTAGTAGTGCTATTAATGGGATATTTATTTCAAGGATGCAAAATTATCACTAATGAGTTGTTAAGTGAAAGCAAGTTGAAAGTCGGCAAAATCTAAAGTTAACGGGTTCTTGTCACTCAGTTATTTTGTCACTGTCACTGTCACTGTCAGTGTCAGTCTGAATTAGCCGAGCCGTTGCCAGTGTTGACATCCTTCCCCAGGATTTCGAACTATCATAAAAAATTGCTTTTATGATCTTATTTATCATTATCGTATACTACCTTAATTATATAAACATACATATAAGTAAATTACTTTGGTTGGCATTTAAGATTACCTGCTTCGTAGTTAATTTGCGTTCGATTCTAAGAAGTGTCGCACGAGTTTAATTTGACCTTATTTACGGATACAAGTGCAACATCCGGGTAACGCCAATTCCGTAAAATATCAAGATATTAACACCATTATTTATTACACAAATTGTGTGTGACCGTGAATTAATTTATTGTAGCATTATATGAGTCATTTATATTCCCTATCAGTAACTCAGGAGAAAACAGTGCAAGTTTAATGAAAATCAGTTTAGTAATCCCGCATGCATAAATTACGTTTGCTCCGTCACACCACGTGGCGCCATTTTACCGGCTACACCCTTTCACACATTGTTCTGAACTTTTTAAACATTCCATCAAGCAAACATTTCCTGAAAGGGCCAGCCATTTTCCACTTAGTTCCAATAAGCCAGCTGACACAATATAACTCACTTCCACATAATACCATGTGCTTAGAATGGACTCACCCCTGATGACGAGAAAAACCAACCAGCTCAGGCTCAACTCATACATATACGACACGTTTTGTATGACAAACACGCTTTGTAGGCTCATAAATGTGGCGTATATAAAATATGTCCCAGCAAACACAAAGTTTCATCAACGTTAGCAACATTTTAAATTTAGGTTACATATTTTCCATTATACACAAATTAAACGACTCCTCAGTGATAGTCGTTTCTATGACGTGTGTTTCTATATGCTGTCAGAAATGACAAAACAGGCTAGTGCGTGTTCTCAGGAAATAAATAGTATATGTTTGGAACAAATCTGCATCAGCTATTGCCTAATATTATAAATGTTCAACAAACGTTCTACTAAATTTCCGCAGTAACGTTGTCAGTGAAGCCCTGAGACGTTAAACTATGATGTATGCATGCAGCACTTTTGTTTCTTACTAAAAATCACAAATAATTAATTAAAAACAGTATTGCTTTCTAATAACTATTTGGCACACTGGTGATGAAATAACCAGTGATTATTTATACTATCGATTTCATTAGGCATGTAACGGTCTTGTGTTAGAAGAGTGTTGAATGATTTGATCGATCATATTTTATTTTGTATTTTAACCTATTGTTTTGGAAACGTCAGTCAAAAGGCAAGAATAATCTGCAACGCATTGTAAATATCAAATATAAATTTTTTCATGACCTATTTATTTTATTCTTTTACTTGTACACCATAATTGCTTTGATTATATTTTGTGTACTTTTTTATTATTGTATTTTATATACATATGGATATTGTCTGAAATAAACATTATATATATATATATATATATATATATATATATATATATATATATATATATATATATATATATATATAATATATCAATATGTACTGTCCAGTATGAAGATAAAATATTACAAAAAGTCACTCGAACGAGTACTAGATTAAAATGTGTAACTTTATATGAAGAATACATAATTCTGCCCTCGTTCAGAGTGTTTATAAAGTTGTATCCAGTGGTGAAGCCAGAGGGGGAGCATGCCCACAACCCCGGAAAACGAGGAGACCTTCAACTGGTTGATAGATCCATAGAATGACAAGGTACAGGAGTTATGGAAGTGCTTTAATTGTCATGCTGTTTGTCTGTAGGTTTTGGAGATGTCTTAATTTCAACATTTACAATTAACACGTAAAAATAATTACATTATGCTATACATAAACCTTAACCCAATATAATTAACTAAAGTAAAATAACTACTTTCCACGCAGATACATTTGCGACCTGGCCTGACAATCGCCTTAGGTGCATATGGCGATTATACATGGAAATATGTACTGAATATATTTGTTGAAGTAAACAATCAAAAATAAATGAGTAAAAGTATTGTTACTGTAGATAAAAACTACTTTGTTACAAGTTTGTAGTTCTATACCTTGTGTGTACATGTCTTAACCGGAACAGTCACGCTTGTATCCCTTTCTTTCTCATGCAGCAACTAACATGGCCGACGTAAACAAATGCTTTCGCGTACTGGCTGTTTAACATTTTAAGCATCAGCTTCATTTATTACTTATTCCTTTTATATTGTACCACAACTCCAATATTATGGTAGGTAGTTGGTACGTTTGATACTCGATTTGTGTTTTTGTATGTCAGTAAAAACACAGTATGTTGATGCGACATACTCCCCCGTAGCTGGCCATAGAAACACCGCCACCTGAGTCAGTGAGTGCCGGCCACATCGGAGTCGCGATATAAGACTCAGATATTGTTATATCGAGTGTCGTATTCTCACTTGCTGTTTAACTGTTACACCTTCAGATTGATGTGTTTCTCGATTTGGGTGATTTGTTTATTTTTCGAAGAATCCATAAACCAAATGTTAACCCAATTCATGCTGAAATTGAATTATACAAAAAAAAACGTATCTCAACATTATCTGAATTAACATTAACAATTAAGGCTAAAATCACCCCTCCTTCCCAACATTCACATGGTTCCCTCCATGAGTATACACGAGGCTGGAAATATTCCACAGTAACAGTGTTCTGCCCAGGTTTTTGAGAGATCGAGCAGCTGGCCACAGTGATACATATGTGGGAACGTACTGCATGGACATGCACATTTATCACCAGTGATGTCATTGTAGGATTGTCAGTAGCACTGGCCACTGTGATGTTTTGGTTGTGATTCCATTGCAGTACCGGTCCACTTTTCGTTTCCAACCAGATAACATGTACCTTCGTTCTGCTAGACTGTCCTATATAAATAAATTCCTAACAACTGCAATAACAGACAAACCGAAAGCATTCTGGAGTTTCATTTCCAAACTTAGACAAGATAACCAGGGTATTGGGGACCTCAACATTGCGGGAAACATAATTAGCGATGACAAGCAAAAAGCAGAAGCCTTAGGCAATCAGTTCAAAAGTGTCTTTACATATGAAGGAAATTCCAAGTTGCCAAATCTGAATGACAGCCCACATGGAAAAATACCCGAATTAACAATTTCACTTAAAGGAGTACATGACCAACTATCAAAAATTAACACCTCTAAATCGCAAGGACCAGATGGCATTCCACCATGGTTTCTAAACAGATATGCCTACCACCTAACACCAATAATACATGATATCTTCTAATCATCAGTTGACTCTGGTCAAGTCCCCAAAGCCTGGAACGAAGCAAACATAACAGCAATTTTCAAGAAAGGAAACAGGGCAGAAACTTCAAACTACAGACCAATATCCTTAACACCTGTGATTTCTAAACTTCTTGAACACATAATTCATAGCCACATCATGAAACACCTTGAACAACATCACATCCTAACTGACCACCAACATGGTTTTCGTGCAAAAAGATCAACAGAAACTCAATTAATTCAAACTGTCCATGACATAAGCAAATATCTAGATGAAAAGAAATCTGTAGACATGGCCATTCTAGACTTCACTAAAGCATTCGACAAAGTTCCACATAAAAGACTAATCCACAAACTAAAATACTATGGCATCACAGGCCCAATATCGTCATGGATAGAAAGCTTCCTTGCAGAAAGAACTCAACAGGTTGTAATAAATGGATCAGCATCCAAACCAATTAAAGTCACCTCAGGGGTACCACAGGGAACGGTACTGGGGCCCTTACTTTTCTTACTTTACATAAATGATCTACCCAACAATCTCACTTCAAACGTTCGCCTTTTTGCAGATGACTGCCTACTATATCAACCAATTAAATCAGACAATGACATTTCTCTCCTCCAAAATGATCTAATCAAACTTGAGGAATGGCAAAACACCTGGCTTATGAAATTCAATCCCACCAAATGCTTCACAATGACATTAGCCTCAAGAAAACCGACACCAAATATTTACACCTTCTGTGGCCAACAACTTAAATCTGTTCAATCACATTGTTATCTTGGTGTACAAATATCAAATACATTAAATTGGACAGCACAATGCAACTCAGTCGCTAGGAAAGCACAACAGACTCTAGGAGTCATTAGGAGAAATCTAAATAAATGCCCAACCCACATTAAGTCAATAGCCTACACAACCCTTGTCCGACCAATACTTGAATATGCATCAGCATCATGGGATCCACACTGCCTAAAACATATTAAAACCTTAGAAAGAATCCAAAGACAAGCTGCCAGATTTTGTACACATAACTATTCTAGAGAACCAGGAACAGTAACCCAACTTTTTAAAGACCTCCAGTGGGACACCCTCCAAACAAGAAGAAAAATTAAAAGACTTAGCATAATATACAAAATGGAACATAACCTTATAGATATCCCGCTAGATCACTATATCCAACACAACACTAGAACCTCACGTAAACATGACAGTCAGTTCTTGCAAATTAGATACTCTGCAAACATATTTGGAAGCAGCTTCTTCCCAACAACAATTAAGGAATGGAATTCTCTCCCCTCAAACACTGTCTCAAGTAAATCACTAAAATCATTTCAGAATAGTTTAATCCAACATTTTAACAATTAAGTCAGATGACCCACCATGCGCACTGGCGTGATGTGTCCCTAGGACATTTTGCCAGTTAAGATACAGACAGATGTATAATTATATGGATGACCATGACACCATTTTAAGTTCATAATTTATTTTGTAGTTTAATTCACGAGTAACACCACCTGCCTGGTGATTAATGTTACGAGTGGCCATTACTCAGTATCCATTAAGAGGCATCACAGCAATTGGCCATGGAAATGAGAGACGGAGTCAAGAAAAAAACCTGCTTAATTTATGTTAAGTTGAATTATAGATAGAAGCATTGCGTTGATATCATGATCACCAGGTCTGGGACTGTGATTGATATCACCAGTATTGGATGTAGAGTCGACTGTGGGCAGGGGCTCGATTTTGGAATAAAGAATTGAAAACTTCTACCAATCAAATCTTGTTACACAGACAGACATGTCTGACACAAACAAACACGGAACGAGCAACTTTATACTAAAATTATGTAGATGTGTCAATACAGTGTAATATATCATTAGTTATTCATATCAGGACATCCCATTTTGGCTGTTTTGGGATTACTGTCCCCACGTTTTGTCATTTTGAAAAATATAAAGACTGTTAAACTACTATTTTGAATCATACTTATTGTAGGAATAATGAGACATTTAGGGTTGGATGAAGGCATAAAGATGGCAGAAGACGATAGCTGGCTGGACTCTGAGATTCAGAAAGAACTTGATGCTATCAACTCAACTGAACTTGAAGCACCTGAGGACACAGAGGAACTTTTTATAGAGGATTATGAAGATGTCTCCTCAGAGGTATTGCTATTTGTCACTCTTGTCTAGAAACCAGACATGCCACACTGTCTTTATTGAAGTCTGTATTTTTGACTTGAGGTTCTTCTGTTTGAGACGGTTATAAGGGTTTTGCTAGTAAACCTATTTAGGTCAACTGTTACCATCTATATGTCAACTACTGTTGCACATTCACTGTCTGTGACACAGTTTTGGGCTACGGACTGAGTCACAAGTGAAACAACCTGCTTGTTGCACCATCAAATGGTAAACAAAAGATCCAGTTTGAAAACAAGGTTTATTGGCAATACAGCTGAGATGAGCTGAGCTAACAGTTATAACCTCATTCAACTCAGCAGACTTCCTTTTACGAATTACTACACCTGTGAATTACGACTAGGGGAACTGATTTGCTTGATTTAAAAATAAGTTTCATAAAGACTTTTCTCTAAAACAAATATTTTATGATTGCTGTCAGTCAAACATAATAAGTTTTTATATTTTTAACAGCTGCCTGTAGACTTACCGGTTCACTTTTAATAATTTTCTTATAATTTGTTGCATACTAATGTTACCCGTTAACAGTTAAATATTTTATCTAAATATTTTTCTTGTACGTAGGATGAACCATTGCCAGCATCCATCTTGGACTACTTAACAAAGGTTAAAGTTCAAAGTGAGAAAGTGCAACACGAGCTTGAAGAATGTGACACAATACTTGAAGAAACATCTGTTGGTGAGTGAAACAAACATTTCTGTGCATGTTAATATGCAGAAGCATGTTAACCCTTTACCCCATGATACTTTTATGAAATGCACTCTAGACTCTAGCTACCAACAGCACATATGATATATATATATATATATATATATATATATATATATATATGTAGGTAGGTAGGTAGGTTGTGTTCAAAAGGATCAAGAGAATATAACGCAATATAACTAGTTTGAACACTCGGCATGTGGGCATAATTTCACGAGGACAATTTTCCAAAAGCTGATAAACCCAGTTACTGCCTGATACATTTATTACAAAATTTCATCAACATGTCCACAGGGGACCAAGATGTCTGGATTAAGGAGAGTTCAGTGTACCCAATTGTCATAGTAATGGCTGGAGCCATTTGTACAGGCCTGCCATGTTTTGTACAGGCCTGTCATGTTTTGCAGTAGAAAATATTTTCCTATGAACCATGTAAATGATGTCTTTATACAAAATTTCAGTATGCCGTAAGAAGCATTTCGAATTTGATGAAGATCTTCAGCACATTGCGCAGGAGGAAGGAATCGACGTGCAAACACTTAAGGAGAGGGTAAGTACTGGAAGGGCTGTGGAATGCTATCTCAGGGTAAGTACTGGAAGGGGGCTGTTGAATACTATCTCAGTGTAAGTATTGGGAGGGGCTGTTGAATGCTATCTCAGGGTAAGTACTGGAAGGGGGCTGTTGAATACTATCTCAGTGTAAGTATTGGGAGGGGCTGTTGAATGCTATCTCAGGGTAAGTATTGGAAGGTGGTTGGATACTAGCTCAGGGTAAGTATGGGAAGGGGGTTGTTGAATACTGTCTCAACTGCCATATTAATTGTACCAAGAGGGAGTGGTTGGATACTACTTCAGTGTAGGTGCTGAGAGAGATAATTGGATACTACTTCAGTGTAGGTGCTGGGAGAGATAATTGGATACTACTTCAGTGTAGGTGCTGGGAGAGATAATTGGATACTACTTCAGTGTAGGTGCTGGGAGAGATAATTGGATACTACTTCAGTGTAGGTGCTGGGAGAGATAATTGGATACTACTTCAGTGTAGGTGCTGAGAGATATAATTGGATACTACTTCAGTGTAGGTGCTGGGAGAGATAATTGGATACTACTTCAGTGTAGGTGCTGGGAGAGATAATTGGATACTACTTCAGTGTAGGTGCTGGGAGAGATAATTGGATACTACTTCAGTGTAGGTGCTGAGAGATATAATTGGATACTACTTCAGTGTAGGTGCTGAGAGATATAATTGGATACTACTTCAGTGTAGGTGCTGGGAGAGATAATTGGATACTACTTCAGTGTAGGTGCTGGGAGAGATAATTGGATACTACTTCAGTGTAGGTGCTGGGAGAGATAATTGGATACTACTTCAGTGTAGGTGCCAAGTAACATTGCACAGAATCTACCAAATCTACAAAAAAGTAATCTGATGTTGATTGTATAATGTATGTGTGTATGTGTTTATGGCATATTAACTACTGATAATTGCTTTAGTTTATTTAGGTATTAGTTAAACAGTTTGATTTTTTCCAGGTTATCATTGAACTGGATAAAGAAGATGTAGATGACGCAACTCTGGCTGCAATCAGTGATAGAAAAAATGTTGATAATTCATCAGAACAATTTAATAATTCAGAATTCAGTGAGGTTCTGTTCAGCCTACCAGCAACGGAGGCTGAACAAGTCTTGCCAAATACACAAACACAGACCCTTGACTTTAGTGAAAGTTACACAAGTTGCAGCAAAGAACAAGTTAGCAAACCCAATGATGATCAGAATACTGACACAAACTACTGCAAGAATACGGACAAAGCTTGTATTGTGAACACAGGTTTGCCCATGGTTGAGGGCACTGAATGGGTCCAAGTTGAGGACACTTATTCAGGTGGTGCCAAGGTCAATGAATGGAATAACAACCTGAAGACAGAAGTTAGAGAAGATGAGAATAGCCGTGTAGTTGTCACCTGTGATGAAAATAACCACAATAATTACGGAAGTAACCATAAACGATGCTGGATGTAACCATGGTGATGCTGGATGTAACCATGGTGATGCTGGATGTAACCATGGTGACAAGACTCCAGTGGAACATAAGTCAGTTGAGGTAAATGCAGAGAATGCTGAACATGAAACCAAAGAAGCAATTCCTTCGTTGCCAGGTAAGAATTATAATTGACTCTCACATTAACAGATGTGTACAACACCTACTGGACACAAAAGTGTACATATAAAAATGCAAATAAATAAATTATTTATTTAGTTGCATTTTAGTTATTATTTAATAATAAAATAAATAAGCTAAACAAAAACACATCTAGGTGATTATGTAGTATTATAATATATATATATATATATATATATATATATATATATATATATATATATATATATATATATATATATATATATATATATACACAATATATATACTATAATTATATATATATATATATATATATATATATATATATATATATAATATGTATAAAATATATAAAATATATATATATATATATATATATACATTATATAATATATCAGTGATATTTGAAATCACCATTTTGCCCAGTAGAGCGCCTTTCAGAGCTTTACTTTCCAGATAAATGAAATCAATGATTACATCGCTATGTTTTGTCATGTGTTTACAGAGGAGGGTGTCCCAGTGAGGGTGCCAGACGATGAGGGTGTCCTAGTGAAGGTGCCAGACAATGAGGGTGTCTTAGTGAGGGTGCCAGACAATGAGGGTGTCCTAGTGAGGGTGACAGACAATGAGGGTATCCTAGTGAGGGTGCCAGACAATGAAGGTGTCCTAGTGAGGGTGCCAGACAATGAAGGTGTCCTAGTGAGGGTGCCAGACAATGAGGGTGTCCTGGTGAAGGTGCCAGACAATGAGGGTGTCCTAGTGAGGGTGTCAGACAGCGAGGTGTTGGAGAGACGGCTCGTACTGGAGGTGACGGAGTGGGACGCGAGACGTCGTACTAGTGACAGACTCAGACAACAGGTGAGTCTTGTAGCATGTTTCTTCCATCACCTGATCATCCTGGGTGGCAAGACTTGACAATCATTAGCAAGAAGTTCACATAATCTGTGATCTTGGGGCATTTAAGCCTGTACTCAATATAAAAGTTTATGTTTTTCAGAATGCAAATGGCAATAACTAAACTTCATGAAATGTCTTATCTGATAACTATGGAACACGATTCAAATTGTTATATGGAGTGATTACTTTTGTTTACGTAAAAATATTTCTGCCTCTGTACATTGTACATGTAATGTCTGCTTTTGTAAGTTTAAGTCGTCCATATCTAGGTGAAGAATAAGTATATACATATGGAATCACTTTGTTAATTGCCAAAGGACATTAAATCTGCTGTCTGTTGCTTGGTATAGTAAGGTGCTGCTTCCATACACATTTGGTCTTACAAACTAACCTGTGATTCATGTCAGTTTTTATGATTACACATTAGTGATTACACATTAGTGATTGTAATATTGTAGGAAGAGACTGCTCGAAGACAGGAGGAAGAATATCGTTTAAACGAAATAGAGGAAATGAGGGAGAAAAAGCGGCAAGAAAACTTTGTGGAAGAGCAGAGGTTGATTCATCTGAGAGAGGTGAAAGTTCAAAGGTTGCATTATTTAACATTCAGACGCATTGCGTATCAGTAAGGAAACCAAAGATATACAATGAATCCATGTAAATCCTGAAAACGCATAATCCACATTTAATTCAGGAGTTCTGGCAAGTCACAAAGGGTAGTGAATGAACCATTTGCAGTTATCTTTTGTGTATTTGCGACAGCAATATAGTCTGACCATTGACATAAAAATGGTTGATTAGTGTTTGGAACCTCATATTGCCATTTTAAAGGTTGGCTGTTTTCATATGCTCCAAGTTGCCTCAGTTCACACACACACGCACGCGCGTGTGTGTATGTGTGTGAACTGAGACAACTTGGAGCATATGAAAATTATATAACAACAGAAATAATTTTTAAAAATTCAGTTATACAAAATCACATAAAATATCTGATGTTATATATATATATATATATATATATATATATATATATATATATCCACAATAAACACACACACTAAGACACACACACACACACACACACACACACACACACACACACACACACACACACACACACACACACACACACACACACACACACACACACACACACACACACACACACACACACACACACACACACACACACACACACACACACACACACACTGTCGTCTAGGCACTCATTAATATATCTACATATATATTTACATATGACATGAGCGAGATGACTTGATCATGTCTTAATTCATCCATGCAACAAAAACCACAGCCAGACTGCACTTCCAATACTGGCTAAGGATGCCAAATCTTGACATAGCCCAATGAAAATGTTTCTTAGCTGAACTCTACAAAATCTTCTTGCTGGATGCAACCTCATGCTAAGACCTCTCCCTCCCTTCCTTCCACTTCCCACGATCAACTGCAGCGAGGCCTATTATCAGACACCGAGGGTTCACTCCTATAATGGAGTTAAAGGGCAAAATTAACTCGCAAAATAAATTTACTTTCAATAGTGTCATGGTGCTCTATAAACATACATATGTATATATGTATATATATATATATATATATATATATATATATATATATATATATATACATTATATATATATATATATATACAGTTGTATATATATATATATATATATATATTTAATGTTTCTGTTAATGTCTGCAGAGAACCGAGGCTGAAGTACGGAAGGAGGCAGAGAAACTTGAGCAGGAGAAAGAGTCGATCCAGGAGTCTTTCAGGCAGCAGCAGGTATGTCACAGTGCGACGTCTTACCTGCATGTTTCACCATCAGAAACTGACCAGGGACAAAATATGTGTCCACTGAGTTGCCATGAAGCTGGAATGGCCAACGCAAATGGCTAGTTACAACAGAAATATTTGTTTTTAAATTCAATTATAAAAAATCACATAAAATATCTAATGTAATATGTTATTGTTTCATTTCCCGTAGCATTCTGGTTTCAACTTAACCAGCCCCTAGCAGCATAAATGAGCACCTGGCTATGGACATTGCAGGAACTAATGCTTTCCTGTTGTCTTCCTGCAATAAGTACTGTGTGGCTGAATGCTTCCTTGGGCTATTGACATGGTGTTTGGCTGAACTGTGACAGGTTAAATGAGTATCTCTCAGCAACCCTACGTCCTGGAGAAATAACAAGAACCTATAATTAAAGTATCTTTGCCTTTTGTTTTGTGTCCAGAGTGAGATTGACCAGGTGATTGAAGAGACGAGAGCAGAACGAGACCAGCTTGAGGAGTCAGTGAAGGAGCGCAGCCGCAGTCAGGAGCAGAAGAAACAGTCGGCCGCAACAAAGATTCAGGCAACGTTCCGTAGATTCCAGTATGTCATTTTGTCGTTTCGGTTGTAATTCTTTATTTGCTATGAAGGGCAAAGAACTTAAAGCCATGAATTAAATCCAGGAAACTGCCAAGACATGAAACAGTTTGGAATTTTGAAAAGTTATGAAAACTTGAGAAGTATTGAGATATAATGAAAATGTGTTCTAGTGTTACTTGATATCTACAAGTGGATTACTTTGCAGGCTGTGTTTCTTACTTTCCTCTACTTTTGTTCTGACTACTTTTGTTGCTAGTAAAACATACTTTTTGCATGTGACGTGTTTTACTGTTAATAATAATAGTTTATTTTAAATGATATAGTGCCACGTCCAATTTCTTTTGTTTGTGGCGCTTCACAGCAAATTAAGATCCATAAAATGGAAGAATTGCAATGAATGATAAAATATAAATCTGAATATATATTAATTAAAATATTAGTAGAACATGTGAAATGAATGAAATATAAAATTAATAAATAACTACCCCCATATATATATATATTTATTTATATTTATATTTATATTTATATTTATATTTATATTTATATTTATATTTATATTTATATTTATATTTATATTTATATTTATATTTATATTTATATTCATATTCATATTCATATTCATATTTATATATTATAATAAATAATTACTGTTACTTTCTGAGTTGTAACGTTGACCCCTGACCCTTGCAGGGCAAGGCTGAGGTTTGGGGCGGCTGTGGAGGAGAAGAGGGAAGAGGTGCGGGAGACATTGGAGGCGGAGCGGGTGAGGGTTGTGGAGCAGTGGATAGAGGCACGGAACAGGGAGGAAGAGGAGAGGAAGCAGAGGGAGGAAGAAGAGCGGAAACAACGGGAAAGGTCATGTGACGTGCTGATTCACGGAACTCTGAGTTGTAATATTGATGATAGATTCTACAGCTGAGCTCAGAGGTGTGATACCGTAACCATAACAGTAACGGTAAAGGTAGCAGTAACGGTAACGGTAACGGTAGCAGTAACGGTAACAGTAACATAACAGTAACGTAACAATAACATAACAGTAATGTTACAGTAACAGTAATGTAACGTAACAGTAACGTAACAGTAACGTAACAGTAACATCACAGTAATGTAACGGTAACGTAACAGTAACGTAACAGTAATGTAACAGTAATGTAACAGTAACAGAACAGTAACACAACAGTAACATAACAGTAACGTAACAGTAACGTAACAGTAACGTAACAGTAACGTAACAGTAGCGTGACAGTAACATAACAGTAACGGTAGCGGTAACGTAACAGTAATGGAACAGTAACGGAACAGTAACATAACAGTAACGTAACAGTAATGTAACTGTAATGTAACAGTAATGTAACAGTAACGTAACAGTAACGGTAGCGGTAACGGAACAGTAACGGAACAATAACACAACAATAACATAACAGTAACACAACATCAACACGACAGTAACATAACAATAAGATAAAAACATGAACAGACACATGCAGAACTGTCAGAATCAGAAACATTTGTAACCATAAAATATGAATTATATACAGCAACATTATGTACAGAAATGTATGGGCAGAGTCAGGGAGACTCTCACTAAGGCATTATGCTTGTCACTAGCGTAAGAACAAGGGGCTTCAAAGCAATAAAACTTTGAATCGTTGTTCACCCTCTCTACCTCCCTATGACCAGTATGTGATGAGCATCTTGTGATTTTACAATCCATAATTCTTTCTTGCACCTGTTTACTTTAAACCGTGTTTTACTCATTATTCTCTTGGTGCAAATTGATCAGTTCAACGTACCTGTGGATGACAGAGCGAGCTGCAGTCGATGTATATTGTCTTGGGAGATAATGTTGATTTACAGATCAAATCCAAGCAAATGTGCTCTCGTGACAATTTAACAAAATAAATTTGCATATTGTGGGTGCAAAAATGAAATGATTACAGCAGTGGGCCCTCAGTGGAGAAAGTCTGGGAATGAATACTTTTGCGGCCATTTTGAATCATGGATGGTTCATTCGCCCCGTATTGCTTCAGTTCAATTAACTTTATGTATGAAAGAGTACCTGGTTATAGAGACTGGTGACCCCACAGACTAGTTCAGTCGAACACCATCTCGACTGGGAGGTATCCAGCCATGCTGCAATAAATCCACGAAGACTATTCGTACACAAATATCCACCACTGTCTATAGCCAGATATTCATACAGTTGAGTGAACTGGAGCAATATATAGGGAGTTAATTTGTCCAAAGTTTTACACTGCAGCACAGGATTCGTACTTGGGTTCTCCTAGTCAAGAGTCAGAAACTCTAACCACTGTGCCACTGCGCTATTACAAATTGTTTAATTGTTTGATGTCATTTGCCCTTAAACAGAGTCGAGGTGATGAATGTGTTATTTGTGATGTTGCAGAAGGAAACAAGAGGCAGCTAAAGTGAAGGAGGAACTCGAGAAAAAGAAGAAAGAAGAAAAAGCAAAACGCAAGCAGGAAGAGGAAGAGAGAAGACAGGCGGAAGAAGAAAAGAAACTAGTGGAGAAACAAAGAAAGCAGGAGGAAAAACAGAAGAAACTGGAAGAAGCGAAGAGGAAGAAGGAGGAGGAGAAGCAGAGGAAAGAAACCGCAGCTCAGAGGAAGAAAGAGGAGCAGGCTCGAAAACTGGAGGAGAAGAAGAGAGAAGAAGAAGAGTCGAGAAGACAAAGAGACGACGTGAAGACAACCGGTGGTGAGCGGCCGGGTCAGGTGGAGAACACGGAACAAGGAACACAGCAGCACGAAATGGATCACGAAAGGCTGCCGCAAAAAGTGGAACGGGTAAAAAATGAAGGAGAGGAAACGAAAACAGATTTGGACAAATTGAGAAATGATGAAGAAAAACAAGACAAAGGAGATAAAAAGCAAGAAGAGGCAGACAAACAAGATACTGAACTGTTAAGAACAGAAGACATAGAAAAGAAGAAGTTAGAAAAAGTAACTGAAAATGAAGCAGGTGTAAAGCAGGAAACACGTGATGAGAATGAAGGGGAAAAGAAAGAGGGTGATGAAAACAGGGTGCGGAAGGAGGAGGGAAAAGACAGAATTGTGGGAGAGATAGACACGAACAAACAACATTCTGCCCCAAAAAAAGAGGCCTTAGTAGAACCACACAATGGTGCATATGATTCTGAACAACTGCCAGAAATGGACCAGTTGCTACGGTCAGTACAGAACAACACACAGGCACAGTCACAGTCACAGTCAGAAGACACTGTGACAGACACTGGACATTCGGCCCACACGGCAGTGGACTCAGGGCCAAAAAATGTACAGACAACTGACAGCGTCAAAACTAGCTCCAGATCTGCAACCAAGTTGAACTGTTATTCAAGTGTTCCAAAGGACTGGGGTGATTACCTGCCTGAGACAATAGACACCAAGCGTCTGGCTTGGATCAAAGACTGTCTATCTTGGAGGTAAGCAGCTTCCTCAGGAATTATAACATATTTAGTTGCCGACGTTTTATAATGACACAAAAACTCAGAGACATATCACTAAAAATGTGATAGCCTTTTTAGTGATATAGCCTTTCAAATGAAATCATCAACAATATAAATGTTATTCAAATTTATTTGAAAGGCGATCTGTGCCTATTGCCAAAATGTTACGATGAGGTCACATTTCCAGCTGTGACGAACCCAAGGTATTTGTCCTTTAATGGAAAGTTTCAAACAAACTACTCAATAAAAATTATCTTAGAAAGATACTGCTACCTCTCCACATGCTTTGATGTACAAAAAGGGCCAGGTTTAAGGGACAGGCTTAAAGTTATGGCAAAGGTTATGATCAAGGTTAGGTTGAAGGTAATCTTTATAACACTGACATCACATGTTTTACATGCATTTGTACATGGTGTGGTAACAGTAATTCTCTTAACATCTTAAGCACGGATCCATCTAAGCCTGAATCCATGCAACATTGTATTCACACCGGTTTTGCATTGCACGTTGTAGCAAAATTGCTGGTTCAGTGAAAATGAGGCCTGCTAGAGGTAGTAGCAAGAAGGTGCCAAGACCACCTGCATCAGCCAAGACACTGGAGCCAGTGCCTGAAGTTCGCCTGCTGTCTATTACTGGCTGCACGTCACTCCAGAAGGTATCGTCATCACCATCCGTACAAATGGTATAGAGTATGTGTGGGAGAGATTTAGGTGTCTCACAACTAGTTCTGGTGTACTTGTTGGCCTTAGAGTCAATACTAAATTTGGGATTAGTGCTTTTGTTGTTTGTGGCTGCACCACTCTTGGAATATGCTACCTACCTACAATTTAACCATGCTTAGCCTTCTTAGCTTCCTTGTATATTCAATTGCATTTAGTCGAGAGAGTGAAACAGATTACACACTACCAGATATATGGAGCGAACCCCCGCGACCCCACAAGGGAAAGAAGAAGACGAGGCAGCAATTATTGCTATTAATTACAGTAATTTTTAACTTGAACTCGTTCTCATGACCATTTAATTTCTGCTGTCTCCAAACACAGCATTGCATGCAGCGGTTACAATTCAGTGGCGCCATCTAGGACTGGTGGTCAACCATCCAATTTTTCCTTAGAAAAATGTATATTTCTATATGTAGCTACTCTTTTTCGAATACATCACCATGAAATATGTTAGATGAGAGGCCATTGATATCAAAGAGGTAAATGAACGTAGAAAGAGGCGAGGGTCCATGACACCAGGGAGGGGATGCACTTACTATATGCCAGTATTGGTGTGTTAATGTACAGCTGTGTTGTAGATCACCACAGTCCAGCTGCAGGACCTGCCCGGCTGCTCTCTGACCACTTTTGGTCAGTGTGTCCATCTGAAGGCGCTTTCTCTCAATCGCTGCGGCATAGTCGCTGTGGAGGGGATTGGTGTGTTAATGTACCACCTGTGTTGTAGATCACCACCCCCTCCACCTACCAGGACCTCCAGGCGCTCTCTCACCACTTTTGGTCCCGGTAACCCATCTGAGCGCTTTCCCCCAAGTAACCAACCTCACTGTACCTTGACCTCCAGGTAACCCACTCACCTACCTGGACCTCCAGGTAACCCACCCTCACCTACCTTGACCTCCAGGTAACCCACACTCACCTACCTTGACCTCCAGGTAACCCACCCTCACCTACCTTGACCTCCAGGTAACCCACCCTCACCTACCTTGACCTCCAGGTAACCCACCCTCACCTACCTGGACCTCCAGGTAACCCACCCTCACCTACCTTGACCTCCAGGTAACCCACCCTCACCTACCTTGACCTCCAGGTAACCCACTCTCACCTACCTGGACCTCCAGGTAACCCACCCTCACCTACCTTGACCTCCAGGTAACCCACTCTCACCTACCTTGACCTCCAGGTAACCCACCCTCACCTACCTTGACCTCCAGGTAACCCACCCTCACCTACCTGGACCTCCAGGTAACCCACCCTCACCTACCTTGACCTCCAGGTAACCCACCCTCACCTACCTGGACCTCCAGGTAACCCACCCTCACCTACCTGGACCTCCAGGTAACCCACCCTCACCTACCTTGACCTCCAGGTAACCCACTCTCACCTACCTTGACCTCCAGGTAACCCACCCTCACCTACCTGGACCTCCAGGTAACCCACCCTCACCTACCTTGACCTCCAGGTAACCCACCCTCACCTACCTGGACCTCCAGGTAACCCACTCTCACCTACCTGGACCTCCAGGTAACCCACTCTCACCTACCTGGACCTCCAAGTAACCCACTCTCACCTACCTGGACCTCCAGGTAACCCACTCTCACCTACCTGACCTCCAGGTAACCCACTCTCACCTACCTGGACCTCCAGGTAACCCACCCCTCACCTACCTGGACCTCCAGGTAACCCACCCTCACCTACCTGGACCTCCAGGTAACCCACCCTCACCTACCTGGACCTCCAGGTAACCCACTCTCACCTACCTGGACCTCCAGGTAACCCACTCTCACCTACCTGACCTCCAGGTAACCCACTCTCACCTACCTGGACCTCCAGGTAACCCACTCTCACCTACCTGGACCTCCAGGTAACCCACTCTCACCTACCTTGACCTCCAGGTAACCCACTCTCACCTACCTTGACCTCCAGGTAACCCACTCTCACCTACCTTGACCTCCAGGTAACCCACTCTCACCTACCTTGACCTCCAGGTAACCCACTCTCACCTACCTGGACCTCCAGGTAACCCACTCTCACCTACCTTGACCTCCAGGTAACCCACTCTCACCTACCTTGACTTCCAGGTAACCCACTCTCACCTACCTTGACCTCCAGGTAACCCACTCTCACCTACCTTGACCTCCAGGTAACCCACTGTCACCTACCTGGACCTCCAGGTAACCCACTCTCACCTACCTTGACCTCCAGGTAACCCACTATCACCTACCTTGACCTCCAGGTAACCCACTCTCACTACCTTGACCTCCAGGTAACCCACTCTCACCTACCTGGACCTCCTCCAGGTAACCCACTCTCACCTACCTGGACCTCCAGGTAACCCACTCTCACCTGCCCAGGTACGGCCTGTGCTGTCGTGTTGAACTATGGGCAAGTTTGTTCACTCTACATTGCCCCAGTTCACTCAGATGTATGAATGAGTATCTGGCTATAGATAGTGTTGGATATTTATGTACGAATAGTCTTCGTGTATTAATTGCAGTGTGGCTGGATACTTCCCGGGTAAGTCAATGAGGTGTTCAACTGATAAGATCAGTGAGGGAGTTAAATGTAAAGTGCCTTGATCAGTTCTGAGGACTGAATATTTTTATTGAAGAAATTACCTTTACTTTACTGGATCAGACTGCGTCGAATATTACCTGTATCCACTAAACATTGCATGCCAGAATTGGTATTTTCAGTTTGTTGTTTTACTCCTTATTCTTTGTAGCAGGAATCCTAATAACATTTAATCATGTGAATAAATTTACTGTCTACATCCAGTGAATATGGCTTGAAATGAAATATGTACAGTGATATTACGGCAGAGACTGAGTGAGACTGATGTGTTCACAGAACAACCAGATAGAGATGGTCGCGCCGCTGAAGGCCAGTTCTGGTCTTGTGTACGTCAACCTTGGCCACAACTGTCTGTCAACCATCCACGGCCTCGACGAATGCGCAAACATCCGCTATCTGGATCTCTCCCACAACCACATCACGCGGATAGGTGGGTGCATTCTGGGATTGCCAACTTCATGTTCCCATTGTTAAGTTGAATGTTGAAATGTAAGCCTTCTCCATTGCTGCATCAATGTTATGGAATTCAGAGTGACGTCTATACACACACATACACATAAACACACATATACATATACACACATACACACATACACACATACACACAAACACACATCACACACACACACACACACACACACACACACACACACACACACACACACACACACACACACACATACACACATACACACATAAACATACCACAAGCACATGTATATACAAACACACAAACACACAAACACACAAACACACAAACACACAAACACAAACACACAAACACACAAACACACAAACACACATACACACATACACACATACACATAAACACACATATACACACACATACATACACACAAGCACATGTATATACAAACACACAAACACACAAACACACAAACACACAAACACACATACACACATACACACATACACACAAACAAACACAAACACACAAACACACATACATACACAAGCACACAAACACACATACACACATGCACACATGCACACATGCACACATGCACACATGCACACATGCACACATACACACATACACACAAGCACACGTACACACAAATACACACTTGTGATTTACATGTGTATGGCTGCTCTGCAGGTCATGGCTTGGCTGACTTGCGGAGACTTCACACTCTGCGGCTGCAGCACAACCAGCTAATCAGCAGCCACGGCATCGGGGAGCTGATTACTCTGCAGAAACTAGACCTGTCTCACAACCTTCTCCCCAGACTCGACAACCTGCAACACCTGGCCCTGCTACAGGTGTTCAGTGCCTCCTCTAACAATCTCTTACAGGTAAGTGAATACACCTGATGCAGGTGTTCAGTGCTTCCTCTAACAATCTCTTACAGGTAAGTGAATACACCTGATGCAGGTGTTCAGTGCTTCCTCTAACAATCTCTTACAGGTAAGTGACTACACCTGATACAGGTGTTCGGAGCTTCCTCTAACAATCTCTTACAGGTAAGTGACAACACCCGATACAGGTGTTCAGTGCTTCCTCTAACAATCTCTTACAGGTAAGTGACTACACCTGATACAGGTGTTCGGAGCTTCCTCTAACAATCTCTTACAGGTAAGTGACTACACCTGATACAGGTGTTCGGAGCTTCCTCTAACAATCTCTTACAGGTAAGTGACAACACCCGATACAGGTGTTCAGTGCTTCCTCTAACAATCTCTTACAGGTAAGTGACAACACCCGATACAGGTGTTCAGTGCTTCCTCTAACAATCTCTTACAGGTAAGTGACAACACCTGCTACAGGTGCATGCGTGTGTGTACTGGTATAGGTGTGAGCATGCATGTGTATGTGCGAGTATGTATCTGTGTATATGATTATTTAGTTTAAAACAGGATCAGTGTATTTTATTTAAACTGAATTCTCAAAGAATAAGTGAAAACTAGAAATTTCTTACTCTGTAGTTCCATCCATCCATATATTTTATCCACCTGTTCAGAACGTAATATATACCAGTAATCATACACACCCCTAAAGACATTGTTTCAGATAGATATTTCTTGAGTTGTATTTTGCAGGTGCCTGAGCTGACCAATCAAGTGCTCCTGCAGCAGTTGCTGCTGAATGACAACAGTGTATCATCAGTGACAAACATTTCCCAAGGCTGGTGTCCACTGCTGCGGCAACTGGACCTCAGTAAAAACAGGTCAGACTTGCGTATTTACTTAAACAGTGTGTCTTGCATATATCTAATTCTCCTCACCTTTTTCCTGAGTATCTGGGCTGAGGAAGCCATTGATAATGGTTTGTCCTGCTCATTGTCCATACACTGTTCTCGCCACCAACCATATCCACTTCCCACTCCCATTTGTTTTCCCTCGTTCCTGTCACCCAACTCCCTCTTTAGTTAGTCCTCCAATCACACTGTTGGTCATTCCCACCTCCTTATTTTCCAATATCTGACAATCTGCTTTTTTGCAAATGGTCAATCACAATTGAGTTAGGAGCTTTGATTAAAATGCTCACAAGGAATTACCTTGGATTTTAAGCAGCAGACTTTATTAATCACAAATTTTTACCCGAGAAGAACTTTCTTCAGCAACTTCACAACGTGAATGTCAGGAATTTATGCAATGTTGAATATTTTTGTGATGACAAATAAGTTAGGTGTGATTGTATGTCTTCTGTCCAGGATGGCCCTTCTTGCTGATCTGTCTAGTTGTCTTCTACTGGACACCATTGACCTCAAGGACAACCAGATCGCAGGTGAGTGAGTGACCAGTAAATGTGTCATATTCCTTATAGTTACTAACAGTAGCCAATAAGTCCTCCCTTCAGATGGTGCAATGGTATACACAGACAGAGCAGACACTTTCCTGGAGCTTTTGTAGTCCACCCTTCAGATGGTGCATGGTATACACAGACAGAGCAGACACTTTCCTGGAGCTTTTGTAGTCCACCCTTCAGATGGTGCATGGTATACACAGACAGAGCAGACACTTTCCTGGAGCTTTTGTAGTCCACCCTTCAGATGGTGCATGATGCACACAGACAGAGCAGACACTTTCCTGGAGCTTTTGTAGTCCACCCTTCAGATGGTGCATGATGCACACAGACAGAGCAGACACTTTCCTGGAGCTTTTGTAGTCCACCCTTCAGATGGTGCATGATGCACACAGACAGAGCAGACACTTTCCTGGAGCTTTTGTAGTCCACCCTTCAGATGGTGCATTGTATACACAGACAGAGCAGACACTTTCCTGGAGCGTTTGTAGTCCACCCTTCAGATGGTGCATTGTATACACACACAGAGCAGACACTTTCCTGGAGCGTTTGTAGTCCACCCTTCAGATGGTGCATTGTATACACACACAGAGCAGACACTTTCCTGGAGCTTTTGTAGTTCACCCTTCAGATGGTGCATTGTATACACACACAGAGCAGACACTTTCCTGGAGCTTTTGTAGTTCACCCTTCAGATGGTGCATTGTATACACAGACAGAGCAGACACTTTCCTGGAGCTTTTGTAGTCCACCCTTCAGATGGTGCATTGTATACACAGACAGAGCAGACACTTTCCTGGAGCTTTTGTAGTTCACCCTTCAGATGGTGCATTGTATACACAGACAGAGCAGACACTTTCCTGGAGCTTTTGTAGTTCACCCTTCAGATGGTGCATTGTATACACAGACAGAGCAGACACTTTCCTGGAACGTTTGTAGTCCACCCTTCAGATGGTGCATGATGCACACAGACAGAGCAGACACTTTCCTGGAGCTTTTGTAGTCCACCCTTCAGATGGTGCATGGTATACACAGACAGAGCAGACACTTTCCTGGAGCTTTTGTAGTTCACCCTTCAGATGGTGCATTGTATACACAGACAGAGCAGACACTTTCCTGGAGCTTTTGTAGTTCACCCTTCAGATGGTGCATTGTATACATAGACAGAGCAGACACTTTCCTGGAACGTTTGTAGTCCACCCTTCAGATGGTGCATGATGCACACAGACAGAGCAGACACTTTCCTGGAGCTTTTGTAGTCCACCCTTCAGATGGTGCATGATGCACACAGACAGAGCAGACACTTTCCTGGAGCTTTTGTAGTCCACCCTTCAGATGGTGCATGGTATACACAGACAGAGCAGACACTTTCCTGGAACGTTTTGTAGTCCACCCTTCAGATGGTGCATGATGCACACAGACAGAGCAGACACTTTCCTGGAGCTTTTGTAGTCCACCCTTCAGATGGTGCATGATGCACACAGACAGAGCAGACACTTTCCTGGAGCTTTTGTAGTCCACCCTTCAGATGGTGCATTGTATACACAGACAGAGCAGACACTTTCCTGGAGCTTTAGTCCACCCTTCAGATGGTGCATGATGCACACAGACAGAGCAGACACTTTCCTGGAGCTTTTGTAGTCCACCCTTCAGATGGTGCATGGTATACACAGACAGAGCACACACTTTCCTGGAGCTTTTGTAGTCCACCCTTCAGATGGTGCATGGTATACACAGACCGAGCAGACACTTTCCTGGAGCTTTTGTAGTCCACCCTTCAGATGGTGCATGGTATACACAGACAGAGCAGACACTTTCCTGGAGCTTTTGTAGTCCACCCTTCAGATGGTGCATGGTATACACAGACCGAGCAGACACTTTCCTGGAGCTTTTGTAGTCCACCCTTCAGATGGTGCATGGTATACACAGACCGAGCAGACACTTTCCTGGAGCTTTTGTAAGTGTCATTTATTGAAATGCAGACTTGAAGTTAAAACAGCTTTCTTTGAAGTACACAATGGGGTAACAGACACAGGGAGTGAGAAAAGAGATACTCTATGGCTGTACAAATATACTCATTCTTATTGAATTTCAGAGAAAACATAATTGTATTCTATAGCATTCATGATTCACATACACGTAATACATGTATTTGTGCATATTCATAAATTTTTAGCATATTTTATTTTACACATTTTTTAGCTATAGATTTAACAGTTTTGAACATACTGTATTGAACATATTGGACATTTAATAATAAAATATTTAGTTTTTAATAACAATTGTAATCATTTATGCATTTATACACTAAATTATTTATTTACTTATTTATTTCATTCAACATAGTGTTGAACCAATGTTGTTGCGACATTCTGAATTCTATAAGCTCTTGACACTTTCATGAAACTTTAACTTGCAGCCGCATTCGAGGCCTGTCCCCAAAACCAACATCCAGGCTCAAAAACAAAATAGAATTGAACATGAGCATACTGAGTGGGATTAATCCTCTCTCTACTTCCCACCAAACAAAACTTGACACGACCAACCCACAAAGCCTTTGTCTTCTGAAGTTTATGTGTGTTGATGTTGTGGGTTTAGTCTCACAGTGCATGTGTTCCTGGAGTTCACCTTTCATTCAGTTGCCTGTTCTCACAGTTACATCTGCCGTGGGAGACAGACACAGGAGAGTCTGAACAACGGAGGCTGTCAGTTTGATTGTTGCTTTTTTCCACTGTTCTAGATCTGCCCAGCCTGGTCACCGCTCTGTCCACCACGAGAACTGTAGAGAGACTGGACCTCATCGGTTGCCCAGTGTGTGAGGAGACAGACTACAGGTGTGTCAAGTCTCTACTTGATAGTTGTCACACTATACAACACACTTAGGGCAGTGTTAACACTCCGGAGGTTGTTCAGTTGTCACACTACACAACACACTTAGGGCAGTGTTAACACTCCAGAGGTTGTTCAGTTGTCACACTATACAACACACTTAGGGCAGTGTTAACACTCCGGAGGTTGTTCAGTTGTCACACTACACACACACTTAGGGCAGTGTTAACACTCCGAGGTTGTTCAGTTGTCACACTACACAACACACTTAGGGCAGTGTAACACTCCGGAGGTTGTTCAGTTGTCACACTACACAACACACTTAGGGCAGTGTTAACACTCCGGAGGTTGTTCAGTTGTCACACTACACAACACACTTAGGGCAGTGTAACACTCCGGAAGTTGTTCAGTTGTCACACTACACAACACAATTAGGGCAGTGTAACACTTCTGAGGTTGTTCAGTTGTCACACTACACAACACACTTAGGACAGTGTTAACACTCCGGAGGTTGTTCAGTTGTCACACTACACAACACACTTAGGGCAGTGTAACACTTCTGAGGTTGTTCAGTTGTCACACTACACAACACACTTAGGACAGTGTAACACTTCTGAGGTTGTTCAGTTGTCACACTACACAACACACTTAGGGCAGTGTAACACTCCGGAGGTTGTTCAGTTGTCACACTACACAACACACTTAGAACAGTGTAACACTTCTGAGGTTGTTCAGTTGTCACACTACACAACACACTTAGGACAGTGTAACACTCCGGAGGTTGTTCAGTTGTCACACTACACATCACACTTAGGGCAGTGTAACACTTCTGAGGTTGTTCAGTTGTCACACTACACAACACACTTAGGACAGTGTAACACTCCGGAGGTTGTTCTGTTGTGTATGTGTACATTTTCTAGTGCCAAGTCTAAAGGGTTTAGTGTCAGCAGTGCCTTAGTGTATATGTCCGCAGTGTCTTAGTGTACATGTCAGCAGTGTCTTAGTGTACATGTCAGCAGTGTCTTAGTGTACATGTCAGCAGTGTCTTAGTGTACATGTCAGCAGTGTCTTAGTGTACATGTCAGCAGTGTCTTAGTGTACATGTCAGCAGTGTCTTAGTGTACATGTCAGCAGTGTCTTAGTGTACTTGTCAGCACTACCTTGGCATACATGTCAAACAATCTTCAGATGTAAAGACACTCACAACGCTTGCCTCATTCAAACGTCTTCTACAAACACACCTTTTTCGTGTTGCTTTCGGCTTGTGACTGTGTGCGTCATTTTGACATACACACAGTGTTTTTTAAGAAACTTACATCAATGATTAACTTATTTTTTTACAACACAATTATGATATTACATATTTTAATCAATTGTATCATAATTTATTTTAATTTGTGGCCATGTACTTATATATTTATAATAAGTGCAAATGCACACATTAGGCCAAGTTTTAGCCAATTTCACTTACTTTTTATTATTTTAATAATTTTTAAATGTTGTGATCATTTTTTTCAGCCAGTTTTTCATCTGTTTCATGTAGTTTAGTATTTCTGAGTCGACGTTTCGCCTAGACTTATGGTGCTTCATAATATTCTTATTGTTATTACTGTTATTAAAGGTGCCTGTGTTGTGTGGGGTGTCAGACCAACATTGCTTACTGTGCCAGGTTTCGCTACTCGCCATGTAATTTATTTGTAGCTGATTTTGTGCACAAAATTTCTGTCCATATTAAAACCTTCTCAGATCAGGTTTCCTTACTCAATTCTGTCCAAAATATTTAATTAATTAAAATCTTTAAATTCTGCCGGGTGTTGACAGTTTTGATTCCTTGTAATTAAGAACATTTTGTATTTGTCATTATTTTATTTCAAGATGTTTCCTTCTTCCACCAGGCTGGCCTTGACACAAGTGTTGCCTACACTCTGCACACTAGATGGCGCTGTCGTGTCATTGTCCCAGAAACTTGCGGAGCGGACAGAGTTTGAGGAGATGTGTTTGTCACAAGTTCAACAAGAAACTTCCCTGAGAATCTCTCACGAGGCTGCACTCGAGTGAGTTGGAACTAATATTTATTTGTGCACTGGAGTGAGTAGGAACAAATATTTATTTGTGCACTCGAGTGAGTTGGAACAAATATTTATTTGTGCACTCGAGTGAGTAGGAACAAATATTTATTTGTGCACTAGAGTGAGTAGGAACAAATATTTATTTGTGCACTCGAGTGAGTTGGAAAAAATATTTATTTGTGCACTCGAGTGAGTAGGAACAAATATTTATTTGTGCACTTCAGTGAGTAGGAACAAATATTTATTTGTGCACTCGAGTGAGTAGGAACAAATATTTATTTGTGCACTCGAGTGAGTAGGAACAAATATTTATTTGTGCACTCGAGTGAGTAGGAACAAATATTTATTTGTGCACTCGAGTGAGTAGGAACAAATATTTATTTGTGCACTCGAGTGAGTAGGAACAAATATTTATTTGTGCACTCGAGTGAGTAGGAACAAATATTTATTTGTGCACTCGAGTGAGTAGGAACAAATATTTATTTGTGCACTTGAGTGAGTAGGAACAAATATTTATTTGTGCACTCGAGCGATATATATACATCTGATGATATATTTCAGGAAGTGTTCAAATCTCGCTGACAAGAACCGAGTCCACAAGAGATATTTTGACCGAAGCTTCCAACTGGCCGTGAAACACCGACAAAGTCACGAATATGGTGAAGTGACCATTGACCCCAACACAACCTTTGACCTAAGTCCAGCCACAGTGCAGGTGAAGAAAGTGGTTTCGCAGACGGCTGACATGAAAGCATTGTTTGACGAGGCTGTGAAAAACAGCGCGCACGCATCAACCGCGACAAACATTCCTCGACCGCCTAGTGGCGGACGCCCAAAGGATTTGGTCACTAGACCACAGAGCCATCTATTGGTGGAGAAGACAATTGTGTCAACTCTCTCTGCAACTGAGAGTTGCAGAGAAACGTTAAGGTGAGGATAATAAATTATTTATTATATTTATGTTTATCGTGTTTTATTTATTGTTCAAGTATAAGATGACAGTTAAATTCATTATTAATTTCTACACATAAATTTACTTCTGAACAAATATTTAGTTATGTTATGATCGAAATAAAGATAAAATTACTATGTATGGAATCGTATGTGAAATGGTGATTTCTATACTAACATAACATCTAGGAATTTCTTATCCAATTCATTTGCGAGACGATTTTAATCACTACATTGAATAATTCAATTTGCCACAGCTGAATCCACATGAAAAATCTCAACCACAAATGTATATATGTATGGGACATACCAGGGACTATTTTCCTATGTATAAATGTACTTTTACATG